>JAZHYW010041339.1:0-83543 GCA_037355805.1 Ixodes ricinus | reverse complement strand
CCTGCCTTGTCGTTGGTGTGGCTGCCTGAACGCCTTATGCAATGTTATCGAACACACACTAACATCTGACCTTGTGGTTCCTGAAAACGTTTCGAAGATCGCTCAATCAAGATTCAAACGTTTTAGCTCCACCAAATTTCACGCCCGTTGTTTCAGCCGGCTTAACAACCACCTAGCTTTATTAGTTTTATCGCCCGAGAACATTTCGTGGCATAATTATCGAAAAGTGCTTTGTTTTAGAGTGCAGCTCTTAGGTGCCCGTTTCCGGGTTGAGCGGCGTCGGCGTAAACAGGCGCGTTGCATTATTGGTACGTTTCCCACTAAATTAGAGGGGAAATATTTCTCCGCTAAATTAACCGGGAAAATTTTTTCCGCTGAACGTAAGCAGCGAACTTTTTCCGCTAAGTTTAGCGGGAGATTTGCCCACTAAACTTAACGGGGAATGTTTTCCGCTAGATTTAGTGGAAACTTTATTCCGCGAAATTGATCGGAAAATTTCCCCGCTGAATATAGTGGAAAAATTTCCAAAGCTAAGTTTGGCGGATAAAATTCTCTCGCTAAATTTATTGCAGGGAAATCGAAATCCACGTGACCTCAACACCACAATTCAGTTTCGCCGCTAAATTTAGCGACGGGAAAATGACGTTTCGACTTCGTCTCACGTCACCCATGAACAAATGCAGCGGCAGGAGGACGGAGAGAGGAGGAGGAGGAGGAGAAGGAGGGAGAGGAGGAGAGGAGGAGGGGAGGTACGGAGGAGGAGAAGCGGCATACCCTCCCTCCTCCACAAGAGCTGCGTTCTAATTTCGCACTACCGAGATTTGTAAACGTCTTTCATTTTCTTTATTGTTTCCATTATCAGCAGTCTCATGTTTCATTTTCCACTTCCTCTCATGGTGTAGCGTGACGGCGTAATGTCGCCACGTGGCGTCACAGTGTAACGTGACGTCATGACATCCGCGACTCACGGCGTCACCTGACGTCATAAGTCGCGCGGCGTCACTGTGCAACCTGACTTGACATAACAATGTCACGTCATGGTATCAACTGACGCCAGGTAACCAGGTGACGTGATGCGCGGCGTGGACGTCAGCTGGCGTCGACGTCAATGCGGAATCTTTTGGCGGAGTGCCGAAAATGACCCGTGTGAATTTGGAGCGCGGTACGACGGCGCTAAACCGGCGAAGTGTCCCATTAACAGCTATCGCTGCAAAATGGAGCCAGATCATTGCTCATAGCTTTGCGATGTAAGTGAGGTAAGGAAAAGCGAAAGACTCCTGCAGCATTCGTTGCTGCTGAACGGTACCGATATTGTAGCGACTATGACATATCTGTTCAAAAGTGAGCGACTCTCGCCGGAAGGGACTCCATCATGTTTCCCCACCGTCCCTACTCTGCCGGTCGCGTGACCTAAAATTCCCTCCGTAGGGAAATGCGGTTAACTATCTGCCGCGTTTAAAGTTAACCAGCTTCGATTAAGCGGGCCCTGGCGCAACAGGAGGTCAAAAGTACTTTCACATGATGTATTCTTTGTTCGTTTTCACATGCATGTGCGGGGCGACGGAAGAGAAAAAGGAACTGTATTTTTTCCATCGCAGAAATAAATAACGCCATTTTAACTGCTCAGACTGCGCGTGAAAGTAGTGCCTGATATATGTAAACAGTAATTAGATCTCTCCTCTAATGGTTTAAAGTGGAAGAAGAAAAAAACGCGCAAAGCTTGACGTCATTCTTAAGCACATTTCTTGTGATGTCTGCCATTTGTGTGGCATGATCAAAAGAAAATGAATTCGCCCGCTCTTCCTAAAGTAGAGCGTATGTTTGTTTCTTTTGTGGATGGAATTTTCAGATATTTAAAAGGCGACACATGACTTCCGAGAGTGGTTTATATTTACTTCAAGATAAAGTCACAGAAAGCAATACTCGAGAGAAAAGAAAGAAAATTGCGGATGCGAACAAAGGTCTTAGCAAGAGAAGAGGTAGGAAAGAGAACGACAGAAGAGTGCAAACAAACAAAAAAAAGAGCTGTGAAAATGATCTGGCATGTTCCTTTCGCAACACAGCTCCCAACTCATTCCACTGACTGTCTGCTTTAGTTTTCACCGACACACAAAAAGTTGCCAATGCGGTTTTATTTATGAGAATCGGTGACACACATTTTACCACCTTATATCGAGTTGGTGACATCAAGTTTTACTTCATACGCATACAAAATATCCTAATATAAATGAACAATCCCTTGCCGCAAATCACATATTGATGTTCTAAGTGTTAACAAAACCGTTATAGATATTAGACGCTCGTCTCTTGTTTAAAGGACACCCATATATACAAAAAAAAAACACAAGAAAAGGATTATCTAGACGTGCGGACTAGAAATTTTCGTTTTTTATCAGGATCGTTATCTATGACGAGGCTCGACATATTTGTTAAGGTGCGCTGTGTATAAAAATTTGTTAGGTGCGAAAAAGGCATCACAAATGGACTATTTAAAAAAATTTTTCTTACCTGAATTTTTTTTTTTGCGAGCATTACATATGTTGCTTACTATAGCTTAGAAAATACGGTAACTTAGTTCTACTCCCAGTATCGTAACTCACTCTCCCCCGAAAAAAAAAAAACAACAACACACTTTACGGCGTCAGTCGAACTTAAAATCAAACATAAAGAATCAAATCTTTCGAGAGCGTACGTAAACGTCAAAGGTAAAGTTAAAGAAAAAAGTTAACGCGGCTATGCGTTCTTACGCAACTTCAAATTTCGTAAAAAAGGAATCAGCCAAAAAGCCGGCACAAGATTAGAGCTCACCTGCGCCCAAAAACACCAGACAGCAAAGGGAGAAGCCGTTTCCTTCCGTCACGGCCGCCGCGTCGCATTAGGCAGCCCTCGTGCAGGGCGACGTGTAAATCTCGAGAGTCTGGTCGGGGGTTCAGGAAGCGGAACAATTGCGAAAGGGCCGTTCACCCCGGGTCCAGACCGGATCCTGCAGTGTCCTCGTGGTGGGAGCTCCATCAGGAGCTTCCGAGTGAGGTTCGATAGACGATGGAGGCCGACGATGGATTCGTTGCGTCGATACGACTGGCGGGACACTGATTTATTGTCGAGGAAATAGCTCTCCTCTGGGAATGCAACCGGAATTTCAGATAAACCGTAGACGACGGACGAAAAAATAAAAAAAGGAGAAACACAAAACGCTTGTCCACTTTTTCGTCCGTCTTCTACGGTTTCTTCTTTTCTTGTTGTTAAATAAACCAGTTCGCCTGTCTACTCAATCCATCTTCGACATTTCGATTTCGTTTCCCATTTCCCCCTCCCTTCCCGATCGCCCGCCGTCGTTTGATTTGCGAGCCCAGACAACACCTTCTGGATAAATCTCCGTTTTACATGCGAGAGTACACCGTTCCGATAGCTTCGATACCCCCGATAACGATACCGGATAACGATACGAAGCACGCGCAAAGGCGGAGACGGAGTATCGGGTATCGTTTCCGGAGTCATCTCTAATCGAGAGTTTTAGTGAACCGTTTTTTGCACATACCATACGGTACGATGGGCTTTCCGGTGCGAACTGCGTATGCGCTACCACTGAAGAGTCGCATACGCGCAGTTCGTACCGGAGCGCACATCGTACCGTATGGGACGTGCAAAGACGGTTCCCTGAAACTCCCTACTAGGGAGTTTTAGGAAGACGTTGTGGCACCTCACGTTACGGTACGATGGGCCGTATCGGAGATGATTTCGGTTTCGGGCGTCTACGGCAGAACCGAAACTATCTGCTAGAGGGATGACAACACTGATCATCAGTCGTAAGGCCGCGACGGGACGTCAAAATGGCGCTGCGGTACGCGGTACAACCAATCAACTGCAGCTCCATCGCGACTTGACGTCAGAAGGGTGCTGCGCCAGTGTTCCTTGACTCAAAGCTAAACCGCCTGACGCCCGCTAAGAGCAGCTAGTCGCATCTTTAAAATCGGTTCTGGCGGAGTACGCGGCTTCACTCTGACGTAATATTTGGGCCGTGATCTAATTTCGTGCCACTAAAGCGATAGCAGTGATTTAGTTTCGTGTCGTTTTCGACCGGACTTGCCCTTTAACTAACGTTTTTAAAGCGAAGCTGAATCACTTTGCAAGAAATTTGAGTTTGGAGAGGAGCTTTTTGTCCGGCGACTTCAGTTATCGCACTTATCTGGGGCAGTAGTAAACGTGAACCGCATTTATTTTGAAATATGCGTGAAGCGATAGCCGCCGGGCATGCGGCGATCCTCTCTGCGCCTGTTATCTCTCCAGAACGTCGTGCCGTCATTGAGGGCATCCCCGAGCAAGCTCAGTGGCAAGGGTCATGTGACCCTGCTGGTGACGTCACTTTTGTTAGTTTTGTTCTCCTCTTTCGCTCTTTCCTACCGTTTGCGCGCCGCAACGGGCAGGTCTACGTCGAAGTTTTTATTGACTATTACGACGCTCCTACCAATACGATAGAAATAAAACCTAAGATCCATAATTTTCAAAGTATCTACATTAGAACTTTTCTTGTTTGTTTGTATTCAAAGTCCTCTTCACTTCAGCTTCCCTTTAAGGCACATTAGACGACCCGGAACAATCGGTTTGTCAATGATGGCAGTCTCCTAACCAAGCCGCAAAACCGGCACGAAAAAAATAAAATAAAGGCGGAACCCGTTTTTGTTTGATAACTTCCGCCTGCCGTTTGAGACCAGAAGAGTGCCGGAGTGTATGGACGACAAGTGCGAAGTGACAGTTCGCCGGGTCGCCGGAGACAGAAAGGTAGAGAGGAAAAAGAATAACCCACGTGACGGGCGGGAGTGGGGAAAGAAGGCTCCTTTGTGGGATTCTTCAGTGGCTCCGAAGGGCAGAATACAACGAATCCGACTGCTTCGTAAGCCGCCCCCCCTCTTTCGTCCTTTTAAAACGTAATTAAAACAGCGCAAAAAATGAAAAACAAACACACGGATGATTATTGGAGGGAGAACAATACAGAGCACTGACTTACATCTGAAAAATTTACTTGTGCACGGTACAGCAAGTAAAAGAGCACAAGTAATTATTTGTTAGTTGTAAGTCAGCGCTGTGTCTGCAATCTTCTCACAGGTCCTCCGTCTTTTTTTTTCGCTGGTTGAATACCTTTTTAGCATGACCAACCAACTACTTACACTACACACCTAATTACCTGGTCCTTTTGTTGGGTTCCCGATGAGCGATAAGCTGCTTTTTTGCATCTAGATAATTTAATCATTTGTGCTCAAGTCTCAGGTTATTGGAACTGTTACAGCGGTTACGTTCAAATCTGGACATACTGGACTCCAGCCGAAAGGATTTCGACCACTCAATCGAAAACCTGTTCCAATTAAGGCAGAGCTGAAAGGTACTCAGATGTTACAGTGAATCAAACACGAATTTTTTTATTATTTCTTCTTACTTCGTAGACTACGTTGTTTCACTCTTGAAGCTCATGTAGCCACCATTTTACTATCACATTTAAACTACCCTATGATGATTACAAAGTTTGTGAGGGCTACATGTGCCACTAATATATGCAAGAAACTTCGTGCTGTTTCACATTTTCTTCTCTCTGCGTGGTGGAAGCAATCCAGACATGTACACGTTACCCAAAAAAGTAACTAAATACCGTTACTCGTTACTCGCTCAAAAAGTAACTAAATACGTTACTCGTTACCGATTTTCAAAAGGAACGCGTGAGTTACCTCAAAAGTAACGAGTTACTTTTCACGTTACTTTGAAGACCAAATACACAAATGTTTTTGTTTCATGGTTTATTGTTTTCTTTTTAGTAGTCGTTGCCCTTAAGCAGCAACTGCCTGTCGAAGTTTTCATCAGTTATGTTTCCCGCTTCCTTGAAAATACATTTACGGTGACGTTGAAGCGTCGTTCTACTGACGCGCTCAAAGGAACGGCAGTGTTGTGCTTCAGCAAGAGCTGGTGAATCTTCGGGAACTGCGCCTTCATTGAGGACAGCGGGTAAGGGGTTATGTGCCTTCCCGTGTTTGCAACCTCCGGGTTTACATTCGGTCCGTATCCGGTTCTAGAAAGTTCAATTAACGAACATGATTGTGCTCGCTGGGTGAAGGACATTCTCAGCTGTAGAGTTCAGTACAGCAACGTTTATCGCTGGACACGTCAGTCGAACTGTTCGACTGACGTGTTCAGCGATACATGTTGCTGTATTGTCATACTGTTTATTTGTTTTTCGGGTTTTCCATCTGCCTTTGTCGCAATAGACACATACTAAGGCTAGAATAAAAACAAGGCCGTTAAAGCGGTGTTGTACACGTTACTCCTCAAAAGTAACGAGATACCGTTACTCGTTACTTGGCCTTAAAAGTAACTAAATACCGTTACTCGTTCCTTTTCTGAAAAAGTAACTAAATACGTTACTCGTTACCGAAAATAGTAACTAGATACAAGTAACTCGTTACTTGTAACGCGTTACGTACATGTCTGTGTACAACATTCAACATCTTCACGACGCACCAACGTATGAACTTACAACATAAATATTTGCCGCCTAATTTTATGCGTCGCTGATTTTGATGTTTGTGTGTTTTGTCTAGTTATACTTTTATGTTTGGTCTTGTAATATGAGTGTGCTTCTTATTTGTAAGTGTTTGAATGTCTGGTGTGCCAGTACAAAGACCGAATGGCTATTCCTGGACACTAAATAATATTGAATAATTGATGACTTAATTACGCGACACTTAATTATTCAATGCAATAGTTAGATAAGAGGTACACAAAGCTTTATTATTTTCTCAGGTTTTGTCATTTTTCTGGAAGAGAATTCAAAGTTGTTTGGATAGCAAAATAATGTTTTGGTGACTGGGCACTCTGCCGAAAGTTTCCGCAGTGATCAGATTACGACAGCGTGTAAGGTACATGTTTCTGAGCCTATTTTCACGGCTCGCAAAAGTCGGTTCCTCAACATATCGCGCTACAAATTACTACATGGGTCCGGCTAGTTGGTTAAGTAAGGTGTGAAAATAATATTGTAGGAACTTACAAAAAAAAAAAAGAATGTTTCTGGGTGATTTACAGCGGCATTTCGAAAACCCTCGTCAGAAGGAAATATTAACATTAATTCAAGAATACTTCTAAAATGTTAAAATTAATATTTTGAAGAGACGGAACGCAACAACGTCCGGTGCCGGACATCTCTTTTTGTTTTATAATTCAAACGATTTCTGCCAAAAAAAAAAAAAACCGATCACAAGCAAGCAAAAAAAAGTGAATTTAAATGACAGCGCTAAAACAAATTTCGTTTTCATGATCCTATAGCAATGGCCGAATCACCAATCGTAATTTGGAAATCATTTCCGCTCAGCTATATGCTTCTTTTACTTTTTTTCCCACTTTTTAACTTAGAAAAAGGCCAATCAAAAGCACAAAATCACTTCGTAGGCTCGCAAACATCATAAAGGGTGCAGTCGATCTGCTTTTTCTTCCTTTTGCTCTAACCAATCCGCTGGAAAAAGACAAAAAACGTTTGGCTATTAAACAAAAGCTGAAAAACACACACTTCGTGTTGACTTTGTCAGACACTCTCAATGGTGGATGCCATCCTGTAGCCATTTACGGTTCGTATAAACGCATTCGCAGCGTCGTTGCATCGCATACAATAAAAAAAATATTCATAACGTCGTCTTATTGTGGGTTCCGCGCAGTGTTTTTTTTTTTTTTTTTCTAATCGTTGGAGAACAAGCTGACAATGATGGTTGCCGGGCAATAAAACATTTTCTTGACAATAGCTCTTGGTTGATTGGGACAGTTTCACCAGACGCCTGTTGGTGTCGGTCTTAAAGTCAATGTTGTTCAACGTTTTCTCCAATGTAAAAGCATTCAACATGAGGCAAAATGGCACATTCACTACTAGATCACGTTTGCGTCTAAACGCTAAAATCAAGGTGCGGACGCGTGTGTTCAAATACTTTTAGGTTAAATATATTTATTTTCCTTGGGCCAAAAATAAATAAATACCTCGTTCAGTTTGGAAACGTATTGATCGCGTGCATGTAAACAACGTTAAAATCAAGGTGCAACTCAAGTTTTGAAGTAATATTGGTTACACAATTTTACTGCGTCTGGGAACAGAGTAATAAGGTTGATAGCTGGGCTAGTTGAAATCGTTGTACATAATAGAATAAAACAGCGCTGTTTTATTCCATTATCTTTCCGCTGTTTTATTCCATTGTGGGAACAGGGAACAATTCAACAAATCTTTACATTAAACAACCTGCACATCTTCATTGCTTTATGTCACACTAAATAGGGCACAAAAAAAAGAAAAAAGAGGTAACCTTCCTTCTCGTCTAAAACGTGCAGGCGCTTTAGCTGGAAGCACTTGGGCTCTTCATGCTAAAACTGTCTGGCTATTGCGGGTGACCCGTTTATGCAGCTACCCCTTAAGTTAAATCTCCCCTACGGTACTTTCATTATGAACTAGAAAGAATATTAACAAGTTGCGTCACGAATTCCCGCTTCCTGCTTTTATTGCTTTGGGAAAAGTGTACGTTGGGATACACCTCGAATTTCAAACTATCGATGAAGGACAGCCACGCTCGGAATAACAGTGACACTTCGTGTGCTCATTTCGTTTATTGTTGAAAAGCTTGGAGGCTAAATCGCACGCTATAGGAAAATATCAATCAGTGGGGCACGGAACGTTTAAAAGACTTCACGGATTCTTAAATTATTCGGATGACCTTATAATAAAATGGAGTCTTGGCTGTGTTGGTAAGGCATGATAATTAAAAAACGTACAGCGTAAAAAGCAAAAAAAAAGAAATAAGACACACGATAGTTGATTGTGTATTTTCGTTGCTTACTTTGTTTGTATTTACTTCTCACGTTCCATTTTATGTTTGTCCCCGTGCTTCATAAGGTAGTAAACAAATCAAAACACTTTATCTGAAATAGTCATAGGTACGCGTTTGGGATGTCATATTTTCTTGTCAACCCTACCCGAATCATATATGGCATCCGCATAAAAGGGCAACACCATTCCGCTATTGTTGACTGAAGCAAGAAGTTGTGAAGCTGACTTTGCACATGCTTAAACCTTTCTTTATTTTTCCTCCTGGTCTTCCTCCACGATAAAAATAAAGATGTGCCATATTTTCGGAAAACTTAGTCTAATTCCATGAGTTACGTCGACGGTGTTGCGCTTCATTGCATTGTGCAGCACAGCGCCTCCACATTGGCTGGTCGTAAGCGTTGCCATAGCAACAGCTCGTCGCAAGCAGTCTTAACGAGGCGCAGGTGGTTTCAGTAGCACTCGAACGCGACTGTGTGAACGGGCCTTGATACACACAGTGCGAAGGCTGCTTATGGTCACGCCTCTTCGCTTCGCAATTCTGTCGTCGGCGTTCTTGTTGCGTAATACCTTAATCCCACCGGCGGCGAGGCGATAAAAGTGGTGCTCCGGCGTTTCCACATCCTCCGCTTTTAAGCGGTGAATGACAATAAATGATGATTAGGCTCTGACGTCAGAACTGTTTTTTAGGGCGGAGTCGCTCTACGCCGGCCTGGAGGTAATTAGAAGAACCGCTACGTGCATTTTCAAGTTGGCGTGCCTGTTAGTGTATAATTCGTGGACCCGATACGCTAAACGCAGAATCTCTCTTAGCGTTCGCCGCGTTCTGTTCACTCAAAGTGCTGCCAACGTCCGCTGTCTGTAAAAAAAAAGAAAAAGCAACGATATAGGTGAAGTGAAGTATGACTTTGAATGAGAAGCCAAGATTATAGTCGGGAACACGTTAAAGACCGACAACCAGTTCGCGCTTTCCACTTTTTCCCCGCTTCCTTTCCTCTCCCCTTCTAGCATGTCCACCGTTGCCCGTTTCCTTTTCCCCTATTGTAAGTGAGGATCTTCTGCCTTGCAGAATATCGAGTCTGGTCGTCGGCCTTTAAGAGCAAAGAGAGAAGCACCTCCCACCTTTGTCAACTTCAGTAAAGCGAACTTTGGAGAGGACGCAGCCTAGCCTTCCTACGTTCGGTCTGCTAAAGTGGAAAGAGGTTGGGGAGCTTTCAATTTAGTCTCAAACCTATCACCGACTATAGCGGTGTGGCGTACTTTTGCCGAAACCTCACGTTTGACATGAGACATCAAGCTTCAACGGGTTCAGCGAACTTTCATCCTTTTGTCGAAATTCGACGGAGTTAGAATTTTTAATTACGTGAAATTTTCTATAAATAATTTATGCATCATTTCGTTATAAATTAGAAAAAAAATCACCAAGCACAGTCTTGGATAAACTTTTAGTTGATTCTTTAGTTCCGATGAATGCTGCCTTTGTTATACGTCAAGCGGCGTCAGCTCGTTTTTAATGTTTGTGAAAGCGCTGAACAGGCGAACTTGGAGTCGAACTTTGTGAAAACTGTGCGTTCAAAGTCTGATAAATCGAACCTGGTCGAACTGAAATCGTGGCAGGTTTGTTGCATCCTTACTGAAGAAAATTGTTTTCTCCACTCCTTCACGTTCTTGCGAGGTGGGCCTGAAAGTTTGAAATAGCTCCGCCCCTGAGTCAAAGACCTTGAACTAGCGTTGCGGCACTGGGTCAGGAACAATCGATAGCGCTGCGTCGAAGAACTCGGAAAGAAAAAGAAACCAAACAAAAAACAAAAACTAATCCCTCAATGCATTGCATAATCCCAAAATACTGAGATTTCGCCAATTCTTTTGCTTGAACTCTAGGAGTACATTTTGTACAGATTACAGCGATATATGCATGCTCACATCAGCTGAGCGTGATCACGCATCCATTTAAGCACTGCGTACCTTTTTCGAGGACTGTCTTCAACGACGTAGCGCCAGATATGTTGAATTTTTACTATGGTGTTTCGTGTCTTCTGCGCGATGCTTTATGAGCGCTTCATAAATCTATATTTGCCTCTTACTGCCCGACTATTCACGGGTTCAACGCCTGCTTCATCCCTAGAAATCTTATTCATCGTATGTTTGCACCATCTCTAGGCGGGTTGCTACAGGACTTTCATGGAATCCAATGTATTTGTTATCTGAATATGGCAATAAACCTCTTAACGTAACAATTGAACAATATGCTACTACTCTAATGTATTAGGTGGCTCAATTCATGATCATACTTTTTTAGATACATTGGTGATTAACAGATTATCCACACTCCGGTATTCCTAAAAAAAGAAAAATCTCTTGACGATTCTTTACAGCATTTTGTTTTTGTAGGAAGTCGCTGTCTCTCGTCACTGATGTGCAAGCTTTCAACATGTTACGTCTGTTCAGTTGTTACTGGGCGCGAGAAACAATGGCTGCGCCACTGGAGATTCGCACGAAAGAGCAGAGGGCTGTGATTCGCTTCTTGTAGTCTGAGGGTGAGTCTGGTGCCTATATTTTGCACACAGTAGGGAGAAAGTGTTTTGTCACGAAAAAAGAGCGTGTGGACGCAGAAGTTCAAGGAAGGTCCCACGGGTCTGAGCCACGAAGAAGAAGTAGCACGCCGGCTCGAGTCCACGTCTTTTGACGATTTTGAACGTGCACATGAACTGTCTGTCGGATACTCGAGTGAGTGGTTGATAACGTGAAGAATTATGGCTCAAATAAAACTAGGCTTTGCCTATGTATTCATCTACGATAAACTGGAGTTTTAAAATATTTGTTCGTGATAGATACGAAACATCTGTCTGCATACAGTTTTCAAATCACCCTTGAAATTGCATACAAACTGCAAATTCGTAAAAACAAAAAAATTATGTTTTGTTACGACGGATATTATCTCGTTTAATCGACATGTGCAGATTTATATTTTAGGCATATGTATCGCATTATAGTTTTATGATCAGTATTGTCAATCCCCATTGGCATGACAAAGTTCTCGATGACCTCTTCGCGACCAGAAACTTGTTGGAAAGGATTGAAGAATTTAGAAATAACAGCTCTGTTTGGTACACTTTCTTATTGATGTAGATAATTTGCTTTATTCAGTGCGGTATGAAGAAATGTACCGTTATGTTATTGCGTTTATCGAAGCAAGTGGCGTGGTAGCTTTCCAGAATGCCTCTAACTGGTATTCCTCTGAACAGCTTCATGGTATTGCTGTAATTTTATCAAGGTAGCACGTTTGTGTCGTTCGATGACAAGCTGTTTATCCAGCGCATGGGAATTTGTATTGGGTCATGCGTCGCCTCTGTGCTTTGTGACAGTTTTCGTTCGGCTATTGATCGGAATTGAATCGTGCTTTAAATGCTGACAATATTCTTAAGGTTTTTGGATACGTGGACGATTTTTTAGTACATTTAAAAACTGATACCTTCTCTGACGCAGATTTGATACAGTACAGAGCGTTCTGTCGGCTTTTAAACAACATGAGAAATGCTTACTTTTTACTCATGAGCTTCCTGACAACAATCAGTCGCAGGTTTTAGATATTAACAACACCATCAACGAGCGACGTGTGTTTGGGATGTATCGACCTCGTGCACGGAAAGACTTTGTTCGTTTTGATTCAGCCCAGTCGAAGACGGTTAAGAGAGCTATTACGACTTCGTTCCTGGAGTCTGCACTGTCGAAGTCTTGGTGACCAACAGGCGGATGCTATTTTGGCATACCAGATTTCTAGACTGCAATTGGCTGGCTTTCCGCGTTCGGTCTTATTGTCTGTGGCGGAGACTGCCCTAAATCAATGAAGGAGTTTAAAAAGAAAGGTCCCATGACGAGGCAGAGAACAAAAGTACCAACAAGTTACTCTGCACATCCACAAGGTTGCTCACAATCTAAAAAAAAGTGGCCAGCGCGTCACGGTTTGCCCGTTGTGTTCCTCTGGCCCCAAAGATGCTGGCCGGGTTGTGCCTTCCTGCATCTCTGATGAGAAAGCAAAAGGTGACATGACAAGAAACACGTCACTCCTGTACGTGGACTGCACAGTTGATGTGGTCTCATGAAATCCCACTGGGTTGTGGTAAGGTCTACATCGGCCAAAACGGGCGGGCATCACTCACCGAGCACGGAAGCACGCACCATTAGTAAAAAATAAACATGGATCACATCTGCACTATGCACCGCAGCACGTGTGGCCGTGTTCCGCGACTTCAGAGACAAGGATTCTGGGGAAATACCGTGAGACTGTCGCTCGTAAACTTTTGGGGGAATTTTTATAAAAAAAGAAAGTGGGATGGCATGTGTCAGCGACACGTCATTTGAGCTCCATGTGACCGAATTTCATTTTTTGCATGATTGGATACTGATTTGGCAGCTTTATGCAAGTTGCTGCTTCGCGCGTGGTGTATATATACTCAAGCTTTTCCTTAATAAAACTAATTGAAAGTTAGCGCTCTCTCGTTTACTTCTTGTCCTTGTCTTTTTTTACGCTATTTTTTATGTTTAACAAAGCTCTTGATTTCTGCAGTGGAGCTAAAATGGACAGAAAAACCAAACCTAAGCGACAAATATCGCAAAATTGCAAGCGGACAGCAAAGTGTATGCAAGCCAGCTAGAAAAAGCTTTCCTTTAAAATTGTTACAACCGATTACTCACTCGTCTTAGCAATGCTAATATGATGGCGCCAAAAGCTAGATGAAACTTTTGGTGATAATTAATTCATACATCTGAAAAAGTCTCGAAAGTCAACTACCAAAATTATCAAAACATTCTTCCAGAAAAAAAAAAAATTCTCTACGTCATGTCGAAAGCTCACATTGTTTCTACACGCACCTATGTCTAAAAAAAAAATATCACCAGACAATCTTGTCGAGTCCTCAAAAAGGGCATTTCAGCATGCCGGAAAAAAAACCCAAACGTCCCTACATTTAGAAAAATGTCCCTACGGTTGGCAACACTCATGAGCCTCTTCTGTAGCGTTCTAAGCTAGATGGCAAGCCACCACCCGCTATAAAGGGGGAGCCCCTGTATGTAACATTTTCGTGCTCATCTCGCCTAGGCAGTTTATATTTTGCGTAAACTCGCAATCAGATGAGTTAACTGCTCTCTTATTAGGAGGATAGTTGGAGATTGATTGTAGGATCCGACCACGGTTTTCCTTCATATTAACGCAAGCGTTATATTTCTGGCCGTTTTAGCTCTGAGTGAAGCGCGAACGCCGGTGAAGATTGAAACAATCTGTCGGAATCTCGAAGCAAAGGATTGCAAGATAAAACTTAATCACCCCCGCCTTCAGATCAAAAGGTTATTATGTCTGCAGCTTAAGACACTCGTTTTCGCACAAACAGAATGATACAATCAGGCTCAAGTTTTTTCTTATACAGGACCCATAGCTTATGGTAATAGTATCCCGATGTTTGCCATCGGATATCTTGTGCGTAAAGATCAAATAATGTTATTGGTCTTGCAACTTTGTCTCAGCAACAACTTGCATTGTATTCTTTTTTATTTCATTCCTACCGACTTTCGTTGCGATACATGGCGGCAGTTGGCTGAGTGGAAAATAATGCCATCATAGATATGGTTTTTGCTCTCTAGCTCCTGATTTGGGATTGATTTCGGGCAAGGAGATTAGGCGTACCCAGTATGAAGGTCATACTGCATACGCAGCAAAGTTACGAAAGAAGCGGCATTACTATAGTAAGCCAGAACAGGCAACCAACCGATGTAGCAAACTACTTCAGGGCTCTGAAAAGTGGGTGGTGTCGTATTGTCCCAATTATTGCCCCTAGTCAGAAGGTTTTATTTCACTCTAAAAAATAGTTGCGAAAGTAAAAAAAAAATGCTCAAGATAGTCGGAGTATTTATAAGCTTGAATTTTTAAAGTTTTCCTTTTAAAGTTCGGCGGTTTTCAGACGCAACATTTTATTGAAGAGTTAGTTTACCCTTAAAGAGTAACTCCGGTACATTTTCTTGATTTTGTAGTTGCGACAAATTTTAGTGCAAAAATTACAATGTGTAATTTGTTTTCGATGCTTTGTGCACTTTTGCTGATATATTATCTCAAAGTTTTGTTTCGGGGGTCTACGGCGAAGCCGAGACTACTGGCTCGAGCATGAATCCAACTCTGATGATCAGCTGCACGGCCATCGTTAAACGCAAATGTTGTATCGCGGTATCGCAAAACGTGCGACTGGCCTAGTCGCAATAGCAGTTTCGCTCAGTCAGGTAAGGTGCTACAGATGTTTTATTGCTTTGCTTCTTAGATATCATACATCTGTAGCAAATAAAATTAACTTTTAGCAAACCATTAACGTGTTCCGTGTAACGCACTATCGGAGCCTTTAAGCATGCTTTTAGCGCACGCCCCGCGGTCAGGGTCTCACCCGGGCGTGCAATTAAAGGGATACTGAAACGAAATTTGGATCTCACAAAACAATGCTGGAGCGATAGGCAGGAGGCTGCAAGACCCAAAAACATTACTCCTACAGTGATAGTCTATAACAAATGGCCGTATTTTTTGTAAAAGAAGTGCGCGATTGAACATGGCCGACGAGGCCGACGAGACATGTGACGTCGCGATTCTCATTCCCTCTCCTCTTTGCTTTGTCCCCTCGAGCTGGTGAACCAAAGCGAGGAGAGAAGAAGCGAGGCCGCTTCCCCTCATTCTCAACTGTGCCAGGAGGATCGTGACGTCATAGTCCTCGCTTGATCGCGCCCTTCTTTTCCCAAAAATACGGCCATCCGTTTGAGATGTAGGTGTATGAGTGGTGTTTTGGAGTTCGTAGCGTCCCGTTCAGAGCTTCTGCAGCCTTATCCACCGCGTTACCTTATTTACCGCGTTACCGTGTTCCCGTAGTGCGGTATGCGGAACACAGTAGCGGTTTGCTAAAAGTCCCTATTAATACACATTCATAAACTTGCCGGCCAAAAAGAGAGTTTGCCATTATTTACGCAGGCTCAGAACGAGCGCACACCTACCTTTTCAGATAAAAAGTACAGAAAAATTGATTGGTAGACATTTAGGGAACGCTTTGGCATGATTTTTGGAAACGCCACAGATGTCCCCTATGAAAAATGCCAGCGCTGACCCCTCCGCTTTTTTCTTCACGCTTTTTCTTTTGCTTTTTCTATTTTTTTTTTTTGCTTCTTTTGCGTTTTGTTACGGGGTCATTGTTGGCGTTTTCCAAAGGGGGACATGTATGGCGCTTCCCAAAAGTCGTGTAAACGGGTTCCCTAAGAATACGCCAATGGATCTTCCTGTAATTTGTTCACCCCTTTTTTGTACTCTGCCTGTGAGAGTGCGTCGACGCCCATTGTTGCGGTAATCCATATCACCCGTGGAAAGAATGACATCCATACCACTCGCGGAAGGAACCGCATCCATATCACTCGTGGTTGAACCGCACTCATCGTTTTAACTACACAGACACATCACAGCCCACGCACCGCTACAACGGAAACACAGAGCGAAGAACAAACGGAGACGGCAGAGCAGCAACTGAGCACGCCCCCATTCGACCGCGGCCCGGCACAACAGCTCGTAGATAACAAAGCTGTACTGCTGAATGAGATGGCGCCATCAAAGAAGGTCAACGCTGGGCACAGATTGGCACACGCTATGAATCTGCGTGACAACGTTACGGCTCCGAGAAGCGTTCGACATCGAGGCCGAGCGCATCGACGCAGCGCTCGTTTGCCAGTCTAGTGTCGCACGCGATTGGCCTTGCTCAGTGAACATTAAGCCATCTTATTCAGCGCTACGGCTTTGTTTTCTAGGAGGTGTTGCTCGACGCCTCCTGGTCTCTGGCTCTCTGCCAGCTGTGCGCGTGACTTTGGGGGAAAACGAAAGGGCTCATTTTGACGGAAACCCGGCGGCGTCTGTGAGTTTGTCACCGCCGGGGAGGAAGAGAGAGGTTGACACATGCTCACGTCAGCGCTTCAGACCAATGGGAGAGTCGCACGCGTCACCCTCTCCCACTCCTTCTCCCTCTCTCCACGGCACTGACGAACGAAGGACACCGCCAGAGTTTTGTTAAAACGAGCGTTCTAATGCTAACGCATTAAAACTACAATCTTGGTGGTGTGCAATGCACGTTGAAGAAGCGTCGTGGAAACTGATCGTAAGCTCGCGCTGAAAAGGAACGAACTAAATTATGGCTACCAGTGAATGCCATCTTCGGCACCAGGAAGCGCTTCAGCGAGCATAGAGTCAATATTCTTCGCGCTCGATCGATCAGATCACCGACAAAAGATGGCCGAAAAAACATAACATGCAAAAACAGAAATCGCCCGCTGGGACGTCTGAAAACGCAACAGAAATAACATGGCGAAAGCACTGGAAGTACGAACAAGTAAGCTGCTTGGCCAGGCTTGGCCTGCTTGGGTACGAATGGACTAGTATGACGTCGGGACACAAAGTTGCTTGACGAAGAGCAAACCCGCTGAATGCCCGCTGATAAGCTGGTGGTCGCCTTTTTTATATCGGTTTTAAAGTGGATCGCGGTTTTCCATTAGTGTAATATTTTGGCAGGGGTCGTATTTAGCCTGCGTAAATTGATATCATTCATTTATTTTGGTTTGGCTTTTGACCCGAGTTGCCCATTAACTATGGAGCAATAAAAATAGCTACAGAAATTGACCAGCACACAGACTAGAAACGACAAGCAATTGTCTTTAAAAATGAAAAATAAAAGACACAAGCGCTGTGGGTTGGTCCAAAGAAATATTTAGAGTATTTCTTAAAACAACATCTCAGAATAGACATGGTAACCTTGAAGCGAGGGAAAAAAAGGGACGAAAAGACACGACACTCCGAACGCAGCCTCTAGAGAGTGCGTTGGTTCTTTCAGGCTTTCCTTGTGTCCCTAGAAACTAGCGACATCTTGTCGGACTCCGGGGTCTTTTGTTCTTTTTTTCTTATATGCCACGTTGCCGTGCCGGAGGACGATGGACTAGGTGAAAAACTTGGTGACTTCAACAGCCGTACATGATGGAAGGGCTTTCGTCTTCGGCGTACCGCTTGCAATAATCGCTAGCGAATATTATCTATCGGTTGCCACCATTTGCCAAGATGCTTTTGAATGCTGCTGGTCATTCACGAGGCTACCTTTTGCTATTTAAAGCCGTTTTCTATTGCCCTTCTCAGCTGAACTGCGGAATGTTAATGTCTGCAATTCATTTTAAATAATGTCTGTTAGAGATAATGACCGCCCATTAAATCTGCCGGTTGAAACACAACTCCTTCTACAGATAGTAACCATTTTACATACAGCCTCGTCTGAGCACGTATTCGGAAGGGATTCATGACACCATTTACCAGTTAAGTCTAAAAGCATTTGTCTGCCAAACGGGCCAAGCATCGGTCAGAATGATATGATTGTTCTGCTAATTATTTTTTCCAACCTATTTGTACCACTACAGACTTGCCAAGAAAAACCCGACATATTGCGATTTCCTACATTATGCAAATCCTGTAAAGTTTGTAAGCTAATCTTAATCACAAGATCAATGTTTGCAAACCAATGTCCTGCATAAATATATTTTATGATCCTGCCAGTGCTTGCTGAAACCATAGCCTTCTGTGGAGTATAACAGAATCTTCGTGGCTCGGACTGAGTCATCCAAACTACCGTGGCTATGTTGTAGTTGCCAAGCCACTTTAAGAGCAGCAGGCATGAACAAAAGTTTTGTTTTGTTTTATTTGCTTAAAGAATTTCTGCAAGGATTTTACCATAGAAAGAATTTACATCTCCTACATTTGACATTGTTTATCTTGTCACAGAGGACAGAAAAAAACATCCTTTCTTCGAAATATTGCAATTCCGCCGCCGGAATTGTATATTTTATACAAATATGCCAAAACATTGCCAATTACGAAAAGTTCAGTACTGCACACCCGGAACTAAATTAATGGCATGAACTACTGTTATGAGGCCATTACTAGAATATGTACAAGAATATGCCAACTCGGTTTGGGATCCCTACAGAAATAAGCAGAAACCGTTTAGAAAAAATACAAAAAAGACACAACGCTTTGTTTATAACAGGTACGACAGGCAAGCGTCTTTTTCCTGTTTATACAAACTTTCAGGCTTACCTGAACTTGAAATCCGCAAACAAATTAGCCGCCTCAAACTTCTATACAACATAGCCAATGGTAGAATTCTACTTCAATTTGAGGATTACATGCAATACAACACGACGAGGCCGACTCGAAACAAACATGACAAAGCCATAATAGTCCCACAAACTAAGAAGGACTCCTTTAAGTTTTCTTTTCTTCCTCGCACCATCAACGAATGGAGTAGCTTACCAATAAACATAATTAACGAATCATCGACTCCTGCATTTGTCGCGGCTCTCACAAAATATTTGCTGCCTTAGATAAGTAGGTTGTCTGCTTTAAAGTGTTATTTTAAACAGTTGGTTGTTGCGTTTCTCTTGTATTTATCACGTCATGTGCTACTGTATTGCATTTATTTAATATAGTTTTGCTGTTGTTCTTTGTTTTATGTCTTTGTTTTTTTCTTGTAGTTTGCCAAAGCAATGCTCACCCTTGCTTTGGCCACCTTGTACGTGGCTGGCAGTATTACCAAATAAGTAATCGCGATTATAGTCACATCTTGCTGGTATCCGGGGTCTTTTTCTTTGTTTTTTTGTTGGGTTCATATCTGTCATGGTTCTGTGACCTCAGGCAGCGTGTGCCTTTTTGTGTGGTTGTGGGCCTATTTGATGATGCGGTCTGAAAAATAATTCTTTAGCTGTGCTCGGAGTTTCGTGTCTGTCCGTCCTCATTTTGTCCTCTCACTCCAGGGTTACCATATCTATCCTTAACCAGCTCGCCTGCTTACTTGCTTTAATGTCAGAATGCCTGTGCATGAACGAGCCACTGCAGAAAAAAACTGTTTGTAATTGGCAAGTACAAATTGATATGCGTGAATTGCATTTGGAATGAAGAATAGCTATATTAATTTCATTTGATTACTTTCCTATTAGGACGCACAACGATAAGATTCCTATTTATCACTTTATGAACAATTGAAATCCGTGGTTGGCCGGTTGGAACATTTCTTGCAAATATCCTTTTATAACGATGACCTATCTTGGTTATTGAGGGCTCAAGTCGTCATTTGTCAGAAGTGCAAAGCTGTTTCTGCTGCGTTGTGGGCTGCGCCCACGTTGTTTTTATGTCCAGCTATGTTTAAGAAATATATTTTACTAATCTTTAATATACTCAATAAATATGTTATGGGATTCTGGTTCGCGGAAAGAGGACAGTATTCAAGTAACCTAAACAATGATCCAAAGACTTGTTTCACAAATATATAAACAATAAACAATAAAATGAAAGGAACGTCACTACATTACTCTTCATCAAAACCATTGAGGAGAGCAAGTCGTCTGCTTCTTGATCAGAAGTTGTGGTGACGGTCAGAGCGACGCCGAGCTCTTATTGGCTGATTGAAAAGAAATAGTAAGTAGACCTCAATGCTAGATGCCTTTAGGTCTACCCACTATTTTTTCAATCAGCCAATAAGAGCTCGGCGTCGCTCTGACGTCACCGCCACTCCTTGCTCTCCGCATTTGTTCAAGGCGAACAAAATGACTCTATGTGACCAAGGAGGGCCTTGAAGCTAGTTCAGTAAAGAAAATAAATAAATAAATAAAACATGATACACAATTGAGATTACATCACATAATCAGACTCTAACACACGAGCAGAAGGCTTGACTGCGAACAGGCTTCAGCACCAAGTTAGCGAAAAGTAACAGCCATAGGAACCAATTAAGGCAAAACACAGTCATGTTAACAAGAACAATATAAAACACGCAGCACACACACACACACACGCATCAAAATGAAAATATAAAGTGTGCAATAATTACAATTCTTTTTGTTTCGGAAATGACAGTAGGCACTATTTAGTGTTTAGTGAAAAGGTGCCACACGTTTTGCCCCTATGGTTTGGATTAAATAATTCACTCAGATCAATTGTGTTCTTTTTGATAAACGGCGAACGGAAGACGTATTTTAAAATTTTTCGTCATTGTGGGGCCTTAATAACATTCAATGACACGCTTTTAGTCATATAACTGAACGGTGGTCAGAATGCTATTTTTTAATTGAAAGCTCTTTTATCTCTATTTTATGATGCATGCGAATTTAACGTGTACATTCAATACTGACCTTCATTACAGAACTCCCATTGTCCTCATTATTCCCTAGTGTTGCTGATCGCGTCCTTCAACGCTCTATGCTGTCCGTTTGTTTATGATTTTTGTTAGTTTTACTCTATATAGTACTTTTCTAAATATGCATATTTTTTATGTTCAACTTAATGGGAGTAAAGGCTCTGTCAAGCATGATACCGTTATCTTCACTCTTGTTTCTTCGCCCTCCCAACGCACGCACGCACTTACACACTCGCGCTCGCCAGCACACACACACGCTCGCAGACGTGTGGAGCAAATCCATGAAGCAAATACAATCACAAGGATTTCGCAGACGCACTGTCTATTTAATATTTTAATGCATCCCAGGAGTTCCAGAGCCTTGTTCACATTTGGAAGTACGACCTCGAAGCGCAGCCATTTTGCTCCTGATGTGTGTAAAATTCCCGATTTTCCAACTTTGATAAGGTGTGGCCATTTTTGCAAATCTTGCATCCATGCAGACTTTTTTTTTTTCGCTTACTAGTATCCTTACTGGGTTTCGAAACGTGGTTACCCGAAAGCATGTGGAGACCGGCTGTCCAGTACCAACAACAGTTTTCACGAAATTTTTTTTTTTTTCAGCAGGCCAGACAATGTAGCATTCCGATCATTTCGAAAGGAACTCTTGAGATTCTGGAGACACACGCGATCTGCATGCGTCTACATACGTTACCGACTTGCAATAGAAAGGGAGTCGTGCCAATAAGGTTTCGCAATTCCGCGAGCCCTGAAGCGAACCGCGAGCTTCGGAGAGTCGTGTCGCAAAGAGGAAGCACTTTGCCCAAATGTGTTTTTTCTTTTCCTTCGGGAAATCGACTTTTCCGAGTGCCCACTATTTACAGGTGAAGGCGTCGAGCTGTGTACGCTACAAAAGCATCAAAAGAATCCTGAGGAGTATCACTTTTGTTTGCTTCCATTTCGATTCCGTGGCATCTTCACCGTCCTCTCCGCAAATAAATGGGATAATGTCAGTCTCGCTGCCTCGAGCAGATTACGCAACAGCCCACCCGGTAACAGCGCGGTTGCCATGAGTTAAGCTTTTCTTTTGATTTTTTTACCAGGTTGCCCCATGGTCTTTTTTCTTTTTTTTTTTCGCGCCTGCGACGCATAAAAAGCGAAGCTCACTTTTTCTCGTTGGAAGTATCCTTTAGAAAGGAGATAATCACTCGCGGGCATGTTCTATTTGCTTTTATTATTGACTGAGAAAAAATCGATGATTGTTTTTGCTTTTTTTTACATGTGGGAAAGTATGTGTACATTCCTTTTTTTTCTATCGGGCTTCTTTCTTTTCGTTTTCTTTTTGTTGCTCATGCAGTTGCGAGAAGGTGTTCAAACTTAATTAAGAACCACTATGAGCCGTCTTTCTTTGGGAACTCTGAAGGCACCTTACTCTCCAGGCAGGGAGAAGTTAATCCCCTCTCTTTAGCCTCACTTTGCCATCTTGGTGAGACTTAGGGCTTACTTACCGTTCAACTGATTCCTTTAAAACATATACAATAATGAAGATAGAGATTTGTCGATGGCGTAGTGTCCTGAAGGGGCCAACCCAGGTGCAGAACTTGCATAAGCTAGACTCGTCTACTGTGCGGCGAAGTTGTCTGTTATCAATTTAATCATATGGACGAAAAACAAAGCAGAAAACATATAGTTCTCGATCGAATAAATGTTTATTAAATATTTTCAGATCCAGAATCTAGCTTCTCCAGGAGTGCAGGGAAGCCGAGGCTACGTCACTAGCAAGTAAGAAATTTGCCTCAAATGACACCTCTAGCCCACGGACGCATGCGCTCGACGGCATGCCCGAAGCTTTGACTTTGATATTGTACCCTTCACTTACACTTTCCTTTGTTGCTGCCGTGTCTGTTCGTGTGAAAAAACGCGTGAAATTGCAAACATGCATTCCAAAAAAGGGCGCTTCTTCTAAGGTGTATTGCCAAAGAGAGAAAAAATACAGCATGTTCTCCTTCTTTGTCGGCAACCGAGTTTACTCTTGTCGCAATTTCTTCCTGCAACTTTACAGACTAGTTTTTTCCAACCTCACTTGTTTGTGTTTTTTCTTGGATTGCAAGTAGGAATTCGAGAAAACGTATGGAGTATCTTTGAATCAGTTCTTTATCTACGATGGTTGATATCATCACTCGACCTCTGAAAAAGGATTGCCGATATTTGTTCTGAGGCATTCATAAAGGGCGCACACGGGTGAGGTACAAGACGCATATTTAGGCTGCAAAATAAACTAATCGAGTAAGCGATTTTCACGTGTATGCCCCAAAGTCTGTGCAAAACGCAAGCAAGCAATCGCCGGATTCATAGATTTTTAAAAGAATTATAATTGTGATCTATATTTTCATTGTAGTAGAATATGCTCATCCGTCGCACCAACTTCGAAAATACAACATAGAATTTTTTTCGACCTTGGTTTGTTCAAAAAAGCGTCGACTCTAATATTCATGCTGTCTGTGTCGTTCCATTTAATGAGACGCCGTTACGGATGTGTTCGTTCACATAAGAGAGAGAGAGAGAGAGGAGAAAAACAAACGGTCGGAGACTTATCAGGACGTTTTACGTGGAGGAAATTTCTCAAGCATTTGATCCTCTATAAACACTTTAGCAATAAAAACTGTCTTTTCAACACTCTAAGAAATGCCTGCTCGTCTACTCACTCGCAAAACACTCAAAGAACCAATCATCGCGATCTATGAAATGAACTCAGCCAGTGATGAGACGGAACATCCATCTAGACCTATGAATGAAGTCTGCGCTGCGGCATTACGCAATGTAAAGTGTCATGGTTGCATTGCGTAATGCCACAGTGCAGACTTAATTTTAAAGGTCTAAATAGATGTTTCGTCTCATCATTCACTGAGCTTGATTTCCTAGGGTCGCAATGATTGGCTCCTCGAGTGTTTTGCGGGTCAGTGGACGCGCAGGCATTTCTTAGAGTGAAGGCATAAAACCTGATCGGGATGCTGGCAAAAGCCTGTTTGTAAAACAATACCTGTGTTGCTTTGGCCAAGGACACCTGGAGTAAGCGTCACAACAAAAACCTCTTCGCTAAGCTATTGCCAAGTAAAAGATTTATGTGACGAGTGGTTTAACTTCTGAGCAGATGAATAGTCAATAAAATGTAAAAGTAAAATGACACTTGAGCTGTGCAAGTTTAAATCTTTGGCCATTCAGTCTCCCGAGAAAGTAATGTGGCAAAACCATATTATCTCCGTGAAAAAAATGTCTTGAAGAGCTCAATGGCCGCTCATGGACTCCTATGGCACGCGGCCCCAGCCGGTAGGCCATGCCAGGGATTTTCCAGCGCGAGCATCTGCGCAACATTGCGGTAGTCTAAAGCTAAGACCCGAGGTTGCATGCATATCCTTGTGCACTTCGCAGAATTCTAAAATGCAGAATCTAAAAGTTTCAGGAGGACCTTGTAAATGCGGCCCTACTTGTTCCAACGCTTTCCATGATTACTATTTCTCATTGTGATGTTACTTCTTTAAAAAAAAGAAGGTTGAAATGCCTTATTATTGTTTTTGGTTACTACGCTGAATGGACTTACGTCTATTGAGCCAAAGGCAATTTCGATTAGCGCGCGATCTTTAGCTGAAGCGGAAACAAAGTAAAAAAGAAGAATACCATTGGAAAAAAATATTGAATCTAACTTCTCTAACCAGCCCGTTTTGAATGACGAATTAATTAAATTTTAGAAGCTTTATTTCTTAATTGGAGATGTGGCGACGTGCCTCTATCTTTCCGGAAAGCATTTCCCCAATGTTCAAGTTAAATAAAACAACGCAAACGCAAAACTTTTCAGTAGAATTCTTAAAAGGGTCTCCCCTCTATCCTAAAAAGAAAGAAAAAAAAACAACAACAACACTGATTGGATTCTTTTCTGTGGTGTACTGATATTGGCTCATGCTACGAACTCTTTATTTTTATAGCAATATAAGGCGCGACATTATAGATCCAAACTCGCTTGGGTAGAGAAAAATTCAAAATAAAATAAATTAAGGAGAACAAGTTATGAATGGGTGTGCGAGGACTCCCTAAGTTTTTTAGTGTGACCGAAAAGTGGAAGAGAAATAGAGGTCGAAGAAATTGGGACGGAGGATCGAAAAATTCAAGCGGTCACGAGATCCTAAGGAAGACGGACGAGATGGGGATTGTACGTGTTTTTTTAGGAACAGAACCAAGGGACACTGTGGACTACGCGAAGTCCATGGCCTTTATTTTGTAAGAGTGTTTTTTTTTATTTGCCTTTCACTCGTTATTTTAATATAATAGCCCGTGTGTTATGTAATCAAGCCTGCTTAGTAAAAATTCCAAGGGCACCTAAGCACTTCGAACGAGTTGTAAATAAGAAAAGCATGAATGTCGTTATTCGCGCCGTGGCCGCTTCTGATCTTCTCGGTGCCTCGGCCGTTTCTGCTCCTCTCGGCGGGGGTTGTAGCGCCAGGGAATGTGCGGTGGCGTTCCTTGGAACTACGGCGCGCGCAGAGATAATGGGAGGTTATTCATCAATCCGCTGCCACAGACTATAGGCTTCGCTCAATGAGACAAGGAGAATTTAGGGCGCTGTTTGACACGGCTTCAAAAGCTGGGAACGCCGGGTCGCCCATGGGACAGTTAATGTGTTGGCATTAATAAACTGCAATTCATCACGGATAACAGAAGTTCATGCCTAAAATTCGTATGAAAAATGATGTCCTCATGCGAGAGAGAAAAACAAACTGCAGCGACCTTTATCTTTCAATTTTATAATGAATGAACTAATGTCTTTAGGAGGGATTGTTTCAATTTTGTTAAAGGCATTAAACAGTGCTCCCGGGAGTGAAGAACCTATAGACCCTTTTTCAAGGTAAACAGTCACGAACAAGATGACGGCTTTAGGTTGCCATGTTCATTTCTGGTTGCTGAATCTTGCGCGTCTTTTCTATGGGGCTCGCGCGATAACGAGCACGTATTATTTCGGAGTGCCTTTGAAGCATTGAGTTCGTTACAGGCATACATTCACGTCCCTAAGAGGTCGTAAAATCGTCGACCCGTTTGACGCAGCAATCGCAGAGATATTAATGAAGAGCGGCGTTGTTACCCGGAAGTTACCCGGCCCCAGACGGCCCAGCGTTTTACTACGCCACGCGAAGTTTACAGTTTGCGTCGAGGTACGACAGCAGTAAAGATCGATTCACACAGTTGCACTTGAACGGTCCGGCGACTTACGACCGCGAGTTGCCGGGAAATGCTTGTTTCGTATCTTGCATGCAAAGCTACCACGCTTCATAATAAGAGGAGCGTAAGTCCCGGTGGCTCAGGGTCTTAACTAAAGGTAGCATGGCACAACGATGTGGGACGCTAACAATATATACAAATAAACCCTTATCTTGCTCAGTACAGCTGACGCTCAGGGCAAGCTCAGGACAAGCTCAGTACAGCTGACGCTGTAAAAGATCCAAAGTTGTGAATTTTCTACTGGGCGTGGGGTGTGCAAGAGTCAGCGATATGTAACGGGTTTATTTCATGAACATCACCGATGGGAACACGTGGCCCAATCCGAATGTCCGCCTAAGGTGTTTGACAGAGCACAAGTCGAGTGCTTGAGATGTGTTTTTTTATATCACGCTTGTCAGAGCTAATACGCCTAAAATACCAAAAGCAATAATAAAATTCCAGGTTGCAATATTATGGTAGCTCCTCCAGGCTTGGTAGCTTTGGAACGAAGAGTAGAGTAAACACCCCTCAAATAGCTTTCTCCTTATCGCCTGATTTGAAGCACTACGTTGCAGCGGCACCGCTTCGTCGATGGCGTTCCAGCGGTAATGTTCGTCAGAGCGATATGTTATCTCTTGAACAGAACTCTAATTACTTTGTCCTCGACGTAACTTAAGTGTGGAGCGCCCGCCACTCGTGCATAATTCATGAGTGAGTCTACCGCTATTTCTCCAGGCATGGCACAAAAAGGGTGGTTTTATCCGAGCTAGGATTGTCTCTGGGGTGGGCGTTGTTTACATGTAGGCCAAACTTGGTGTTCCACTGCAGGTGTAAACGAGGACCTCTATAAGTTTCAGTGTTTCGAAGGAAAGAATGCAACAGCCTAGAATGCAGGCATTTGCGTCGCTCAGAGCTTAAACTGCCAGTCACTGTAGTATAAATATTGTTGGCCCGTGCCTACACGCGAAGGAAGAACCGAAATGTGGCACAACGTGGCTCTCATTGAGAGTTTTGGCTTGAAAATGGTGCATTAATACGGGCTCTTGAATTAACCGTTACATGTAATCAGTGTTTAAGGCGTTATAGGAAAAGCGTAACGAAGTACGTGACTTGTTACTCGCAAATAGAAGGAACACGCTACCGTTACCGATCAGAAGTAACGCAGGTTACATCTGCGTTGATTGTTATTTGTGAATTAAAATAATTTACTGTTTTGACCTTACGTACGTATATGCATCACCGAAATATTTGAAGAAATATTGTGTTCTTGCAAAACTTAACATGATTACCATTTTTTTTTACGGTTCCACCTGAATACTCGCGAAGAAAAAGTCGCCTAGCCTAACACTCAAAAACAATATTGAGCTGAGATTTGTTAAAGTCTAGGGAAGAAGATATGACGAGGAAGGTGACTAGGTTACCCGTTACACGAAATAAGTGACGTAAGTACGTTATAAGCTACTGTTCATTTAAAAAATAGTAACAAGCTCGTTACTATCATACGAAACACCTAACGCAAAGCCGGTAACGTCGTTACCCACAACCGGTAACCGCCAGCTTTTAATGTAGTTATAAATACAAACATATATATGTCTTGATATGTTTATTCTTCCGCCGACGCTTCGCGAGGAGAACATATACGTGAACAGATAACCTTCTAACCAGAAACTCTTTCGAAATATTAATCAATTGGGTGAATTGTCGTTTAATACGCTAGGTAGAATATCCTCACATCAACTTCTCGTTTTTAAACGTCTACCTGAATGTTCACAGTTAGACCAGCTGGCGTTTAGAGCACAAACGAAAAAACATATGTCACATATTACGTGTTTTTTCCGACGGATATGAACAGCGTCCAAAAAAAGTACTTCAAGAGAGCGATTCATTCTCGAGATTGGTGGTTCTTGTCTTCTACGTTAACCAATCAAATTAATGCTAGCCAGCTGCTGTGAAAGATGTATGTAGGTTGATCCTGAAGTAACACACGTGGGTTACAGTGCTTGCGGTCACTGAGAGCACACGAAAGGCAAAAATTTGCTTATTTCCGCTAACGCTTTTTGTTTACTGAATTGATCTTCGGTGTACTAATCAGCTCATGCTGCCTCTTATTGGCAAGGAAGCGATGGTAGGATGCTATCCACTGTTCATCCTTGAGCTTCGTAAGGCTATGAATATAGCCTGACACCCTTATCACCCTTAATTGTCATCCTCTTGGTCTACTAGAATTATTATGGTTCCAAATAAATAAATCTTGTTTCATATACTTTTTTTCAGTAGCCCCTTTTGACCTGAATGACATCCGTTGCTCACTCTATTCATGAGACGTTGTTTTAGGAACACCGAATTTGCCGAGTGACTATGGGTACGTCTACTTAGGCTGTCCACAACGTCTCTTGAAAGCTTCGCACATTTATTGCGGGCATCACGTGCACTATGCAAGTTTATGGTAAATGTCGTATATTGTAGACTGTAAATATAAAGTTTGAATTGACATCATCCGTAGTTCATTCAGGTGTCCCACTTACGTGACAGCTTGAGATTTATAAAATGGTGGTCTTGAGAAAAGAAGCGTAGTGCGTCGTCTCGTTTATCGTACAAAAATCTAATACCCAGCGCAAAGAAAAGAAAGAAAAACAATCTTGACTAAATTAAGTATGAGAAATAACGTGAAATTATTTATTTATTGTTTTGTAATATTATTAATATATAAATATTAATTTAATTGTTTATTAAGTACTAATAGATAGAGCAGATTAGGAATTACTAAATAAATATTATACTAAATTCAATAAATAAAAAAGTTATGCAACAATTATATCTTATAATTTCCCATGGATGAGACTTTGGTCTTTGTTTTTACTTGCTCAACTACATCGGTATGTCCTTTATAATGTACCTGTAATAAGTGTGTGCAGTTGCAAACAAACTTCTGGACGCCCTGTAGAGGCATCCTAATAAAATTTGTATAAATGGACAATCGCCGTCAAGGTTCCCCAATGCGTGTTCACGTTGGAAAATCCCTACAGACCTTCTTCAGACGAAGCGGCCGGAGTAGACTATTTACATGCAAATATGGGCAGCTTCTTCTGAAGACGCATGGTTCCGGTCAGCGTTCAGAAAACCGGTCCAAAATAGGCAACCAGAAAATTGAATCCGCGTTGAGAATGTCGCACCCTCTGGTCTATATATAGAAAGCTCTCTAAACCTGGACCACGACTCTCGATAGAATATACTAGGTCTGACGTCCTCTTTGTTCATCTTTATTGGGACACGTCTGCATTCATTTAGTGCCGCCATGTTTTATGCTCGCACTCGTTCTAAAAATAGGATCTGTGCTGTCGCGAAGCTTTCCTAGGTTTGTTTGCCCGCCACCTTCGTCGGGCTAGGCTATTCCAAAGTGTGTTGAATTATTCAAGTTTGCGCAAACATGATTAAGGGCAGTCAGGTGAGTGGCAGTGAATCAATGTCGCCTACAATAACACCCATATTTTGAAATAAATAATGTTCGTATGACTATACATGGTCATCCGAATATTAACACAATTACTAAACTGCGTTATGTCTAAAATATCAAGAACGCAACCGCATTGCGCCTTTGACGATGTTTGATTAGTCCTATCCGCTGTTTGCGGCGATTTAAGCTGAAACAAAGTTTAGCATGGGCTGACCGTGTGGATATTTTTGTTTTTTGTTTAAATTTGTAAAAGTTAACCCACTGAAACAAAAAAGGAATCTTGTTTCGATTTCTATGTGCTCTATGAATTTGTCGGGAAACTATTTAACGCAGGTCGGAAACTATTTCATGGGCCCTTTAACTTCAATTTTAGTAGCCCATTGCATTGCTCTCAGTGTAGCTGGCGTAACTAAAAGTAAAAAAAAGATACATTGCTGGGTACTTACGAATAAAAAAGAACGCGTTACCAACCTACGTTACCTCAAAATAAAAGCAACGTTTTAGCGTTATCGATAAACGTAACGCACGTTAGTGTTGCTTTACTTTTATTTATGCATTAAAACGTTTTACTGTTTTGAGGTTTCAGGTATGAATATGCTTCATGTATCTAGAAACATTATGCCCATTCAGAAAGTTTATATAAATGCCTTATGTATTTAACGGTCCCACTTACTTACTCGCATAAAAAACAAAAAACGCGAAAACAAAATGAAAAATATTTTTTTTATGACGGCGTCTATAAGCGCGAAAAAAAGTCCATGTATAACGTTCTAAAGTCTTGGCAAGAAGACGTAATGAGTAACGTAACTGCGTTACCCGTTATTCGAGAATAAGTAACGTAAGTACGTCATTTGTTACTATTTCAGAAACGTAACGGACACGTTACAGTACGTTACCGAAATATCGCGTTACAGCTAACAGCGTTCATTGCTGCGCGTTACTGGTAACTCTGTTAGTTGTTACGCTTTAACGCCAACACTGATTGACTATAGCTGATTTTTTTAAATTCCTTTGCAGGACGTATGTGTACCTATGTAAAAAAAGAAGAGTAAATGACGCGGTACACGTGCCGCTTCAAGCGAAATATCTAAACGTCACTACAAACGTGTAAGCGCAAATTAACACCGTGCTCTAATCTGTTTTACCATGTGATGAGTGAACCACAGCGGTAGCTACGTTCCATCCAAGCGAATTAAACGCTGTCCACGTGTCACGTGACTGGACCACTCTCGACGATTACGTGACATGGACACGGCTTCAGACTGCCTCCGATGGCTCTCGGCGTCCGCTCCAATGGCTCGCAGCGTCTGCTTCGATGGCTCGCGGTGTCCGCTCCGATGGGTCGCGGCGTCCGCAAAGTGAAATGAAGCATAGAGAATGGAGCATTAATCTGATTTAATTCACCATAGCTAGAAAATTATGATTCATTACCACTAGACGTGTTTCTCAACATAGCATATATTGATTGATCAATTCGTCCGATAACTGGTAACAATTTGCGGAAGAAAAGATTACGGTAAATGTAAATAACGTTTTACTTATGTTATCACTGCAATACTAAAACAAAAACAGCTTGATTTGTTTTTGGAGTTGAACAGCTTTATTTGATTTTTTTCGCTTTCTTTTTTTGGTTTTTGTTTCTTTGTGTCCTGATGTTGTTGCAGTAGGATATTACGTAGCTGACAAACTAGGTGGAAGAAATAAAGCTCGATTCTCCGATTCTCTTAAAACAGCACTTCTTTTTGCTCGTGTTGAGCCTGATAAAAATATTGGCTTGATGGTTCTTTAACTTAAATACAAAACAAATGCGCGTAGGAAGCAACGAATTGATAGACAAAAGGTAAATAAAAAATAATTTCATGATAATTTCTGCCTGGAAAGATTTGATTGAAATCATCAAGGTAAACCTTGACGGATTTCAAGCACACCTTAAATTATGATTTAAATCAGTACTTAAAGCATACTAATTTTGGCTCTCGACCCTGGTGCAGAGGCAGAGAAGATGAGTAATTAAGCAGTTAAAGAAACTATGAAACTTCTAAATACAACTGAGACATCTAACCGATGTTGATAATACCTAAGACACGCGTGGGATTTAGCTTTACTTGTTGCCTGTAACGGAAAACACCGCAGAAGAGGGATCAGAGTGACAGACGCGGTAAAAGTAGTAGGTTTGATTTGAATGAACGCACTTTACACAAGCGTACTGAAGAAAGCACGAAAAGAAATGTACTCGCACGCCACACTCTTCGTGAAGAATTTTTTTTTATTGTATATTTTATAGCGTATGCATAGCGATTATGTCCCTGCGTTATTTCAACTACTGAAAATATGTCCGCAGCTCTCAAAGGTATTTTTGTCGTGTCGTCCGCCCGAAAGTGAACCCGTTGTATGTACCAATAAAAGAAGCTGATAGCAATACGGAATGCTAAATACTAACTGTTCTGCATCTCCAACATTCCTTAACGGCACGTGGAAAACTAGGCGTTGGAGTTTCAACCGGCGTCAAATGCACGACCTAGACTTGTTTTGAGCCGGCACGTGGCATAGACTGCTTTTGATTTGAGAAGAGGAAGCCGCAATTTGCCAAATAAATATTCACGAATGCCCACATATCTCCCACTGAACTATTAATTAAGTAAAGGGGTAGACTAGTAAATATCTAGCTTCATATCGAATGAATGTCTGCTGAATGACGACGAAATGTTTTTTTTTTGTTTGGGTGCCTTTGAAATATTTGTTTTTATTTTAAAATTTAATCTGGGCAGAGCAGTAGTGATTCGTTTTCTTAGTATGCATTTTCTCCTGATTCACACGTAATTTGCGGTAGCGAAGATAATATTACCGCCCTGCATTGCTTCTTTAATACAACAGGGCGGTGATTATGGTAATGTTTATGTGCTCGTGATAAACATTTGTTTGCAAAACAATTGATACTGCGCTTCTATAACGGCTTATGCGTACCAAGCGTTTCCGAAATGTCCAAGTAAGTTTTCGTAGCTTCTAGCGCTTGGAAAATAAAGTGGATGAAGCAAATCAAAGTTCTCTTCAGAACGCCATACCACAAAGCAAAAAAAGAACATTCAAACGTGTAAGCAAACATTAATACTGAAACTTTAGTGCCTAATGCGCTGGAAAAAACTGAAGTTAATGTGTTTACCATAAAAATTGCCTGGCCATAGAGCAGCAACTATTACTGATATCGAATTTCTACTGTAGTGCTTGCGTACGGCATTGCCTATCTCTCCAAGGCTGCTTACGATCTTGCAGATTGAACTGGCCTCCACGTTTTATCTCGGACAAACATACCCTACAAACATAAACACGTGTTATCATTAAGGTTGATGGAAAATATATGACAATTGTACTGCGTAAGTAAACGTTTTAGCATCACAAACGTTTAGCGATTCTCGCAAGGCGCTCTTTATCAGATCGATGCGTACCATGTGTGCACTTGATAATTGTGCCCAGAATGAAGCGATAGAACTGCTAATCGGGGTGATAAACCTGGCGATCTTCCAGAGCCTTCCATACTCGCGTGCTCCTCTCTCAGTCCGCACAGGTGGTGAAGCTCCTCCACGCTTACCCCTCTAGTCACGTGACCTTCTCCTTTAACCAATCAGCGTCGAGCTTTGCGGCCGCGCTGATCAGGCTTCATTTATCAGGCTTCACGAAATGCTGAACGAGTAGCCAAATAACATTTTACATTAATAATCATCCTAGTCCAACCTAAATGTATCACGCGCAAGTCATAAATCGCGTATTAAACTGTTCCCGAAGGTCGTAATGATATCAGCTTCTGAATCACTACCGCCCACAGCCACTACGGGATAGGAACGGTATGACGCCTCTTCGTGACGCCCAGCCTTCTGCACGCGCTCATGGCCTTCCGTCGTGCTTTGGTCGCCTCTGCACGCTGGAGGCCCACGAGTCTTCGAAGCGTTATTATAGTTAGAAAGCTCGCGCTGGGGCGGGGACGCTGAAACTCCTCCCTGCCGTTTTCATCCTGTCAATGTGAAAGAAAGATCGCGCTAGAGGTGCGACAACCGAAGGACCTTACTACAGTTCTGATCTTGTCATTAAATATCGCATCTGGAATAATGCATCCGACTCGATAACTCGTTCTGTTTGCAATATTAGGCGGGTGAAAAATTGGGCTTTCTCCCATAATGTGATTAGCAATTGGCACGGCTATTTGCGACAGCCAAAATTATTGGGGCCATCTGATGGATGCTGAAGAGACCTCGCGTGCCCGCTAATAATAGGTCGCGAGACAGACACCTCAAGATGACGTTCATAATTTCCGCCGATTTGGAAAACGCTCCCTACCGAAGAAAAAAACAGTATAACTGTTCGCTAACTGGAGTATGCAACAGAAATCTGACTGGCTTTCATAATCCAGTGACCGAAAAGTTAAACTGTTTCTTTTTTGGTAGGGCCGTCTGCATGGAAGGAGCGGAGGCATCAGGAGTCGGTTAATGCTGAGGGTTGGTTGAACTCTGAGATGTCAGAGATCGACTGCCTACGACGCTGATTGGATGGTCTAAGGCTGCTACAACCTAGCGCAGCCTGCGAGGCATGAAATGTATTCCAGACACCGCGTGCCAGAGCGCGAGAAATTTTGATTAAATGTGCGTCTGGCGGCCGTCATTTACACGCAGGGGCATCACTGAAATCACACGAGTGATTGGGTATGTGACGACCGGTGAAAAAAGAAAAAAACATATTTACAGCATGTCCTTACCCAAAAATAAGAGTTTTTTTCTCTGTAAAAACAAAACAAAACAAAAAAACTACACATCGCCGAGTGCTTATTCTACACTCAAATGTAGCGCAGGACGTCCTCACTTCCTTACTAGAGGCCAAAGTTTTTGCACTAAACGTTTTCTTATTCAAAAGTTATTAATTTTCTAAAATTTCAAGTGGGAAAATGGAAGCCGACAGAACTCTCAAATACAGGGAGCTTTATGGCGCAAGTTACCGAAAGCGGGCAAAAATGCGTCCCAATTTTCTAGTGAAAATGTTATAAAATCACTCTTAACTTTTGACTAACATAACGGTTGATGTTGAGACCAAACTTGTACGTAGTTCAACTACTCTACTCAGGTTACTGTATAGTTTAACTACTTTTCTGAGTAGTTTAGTAACTTTCAAATACACTTTTATTTCGGTGATTAGCAGTTTACTTTAATTACTTTTTCCGAGTAACTTCTACACAAATTACAAACTACTTTTGAATTTTAGTGGTAAGTTTGCTGGTCAACAAGCATTCCTCTACAACAATAGATGATATGTTGGAAGATCAGCTGATATTTGCAAAGTGGTGAAAGCATGTGGCGTAGGCACGGGGGGGGGGGGGTATATTGGAGGGTCCGAAACCCTCTAAAATTTTTGGGAGCATCCCACTGCAACAAAACAGCTGCGAGGCGCGGGGAACGGACAGACACGTCGCCAGTGAGGCCCAGTAAATGCGGGGTTAGCGCCGAAGACTGACATTGCCTTGGGTCCCGAAGCTCAAGGAGACATGACGTATTTAAAAAAAGGATTTGTCCCCGATTCTCCTCAACGTGGGAACTCTCGCCCACTACAAGAGGTGTACACACTGCATCCTTACTCAAAAGAGGCAACAAAATTGCAGCACCCGCTCTGGACCCCATCTGGTGCTCCCGTAGCTTGTGCTGTACTTAAAGAATCGCGTGCTTAAGTGCAACGCAAAGGTGACTTCTTTGCGTTGCCTTTCTTCCCAAAACTGATAATATGCAAGTCTTCAAAGATTCAAAGATCGCTACGAGAAGCTTTATAATTACCCCAAATTTTTTTTACAAAAACAACAACAACAAAAATAACAAGCTGAATGGGGAAGTATTTTAAGAACGTGGTACTTGAAGTCCTATTTCAAGTAGGATTTCAAAACTTGTACCTCACCTAAAGTACATTTTCTGAGCATGTACTTGTATTTTACTAAAGTATTTTTTCTGGTAATTTCCGAACAAAGTAAAATTCTTGACTTCAAAGTACATTCCCCCCATTTGGAAACAAAAAAATGCGTATCGTTATGTGAAAACGCGCTATCGTCTATCGAGACGTAATCTGGTCATTTCTCTGAGTGAATCAATGGCGGCTATATTACCGATACAAATAAGTGCCTTATAAGCGTATTGTGTTAGATTGTTCGTCAGCGAGTGTAAGACAACTACTCTCTGGCGACTTGACTTTATCCAATATTTGCCGCCATTTCCGAAAAAGAAGAAGAAAAAAAAACTGATGCTCTTCCGATTACCTCTGGAGCAATGCATACCAGTTAAAACAAAGTAAAAACAAAATGGGTTATGAAAGGGCATCATGAAAGATTGTGTTAAAAAGTGTTTGTACTTACCTTTAAAAATATGTTGTATTTATTGTACTTTGCTTCAAGTACATTGCACCCGGTTTACTTAGGATACTTGAAATACATCACCTCTCATTGACTTAGTACTACTTTACTTCAAGTACTTTTTGCATGTACTAAACCTCAAAGTAATAATGATACATCCACAGTACTTCGATGACCAGAAAAAGAAAGTACAAAACACTTATTTGCTGTGGAGCGGAACCAGTTATTAAACCATTTATGTAAAAACAGAAGCCACTTTATATTTGGCTAGCACAATTTCGCTAACGAATCAAAACATTTATGTACTTTCTTGTTACTATAAAAAATATAAAAGTAACTTCAAAAGTATTTCAATACTTTGTTACGGTAGTTAGTAATTCGCTCAAATACTTTCGATTTAAGTAACTCCTACTCTACTCAAATTACTTTTGAGGCCAATACTCAGTAACTTAATTACTTTTTTTAGTAACTTGCACACGTCTGGTTCAAACTGTCATCTGGTTCGGACCTTCAGCGCCACACTTTGGCGGAGGATGAGGGTTCAGCGATGCATAGCTTATTCTTTGCAATGAAGAAAAAAACATAAACACGAATATTTTTTAGGGGACATGCTGTATTAAGCCGCGTTTGAAATTGTACATCCAGAAAAAATATGCGCGGTCTTGTTTACTCGACAGCGCCCACCCGAGAGTCACCTGGAAGCGCCTGAAAGCTTGTTTGTACCGACGTATGAGCGAAGTGAATGCACAATTCGTTCCCTGTACTGGGTTTTTTCAGAAGAGAACTTTCTGGACATGTCGCGAGTTTTAGTAAATAAAATCTTCCTTCAAACGAAATGAAAAGGTTCACGCAAACTCCGCGAAACTGTCAGCGGGAAGACGACATGGGCGCAGTTCGGCATACCATGTCGTCGGGTGTGAAACAGGGAGAAGTATCGTCGTTGTAGGCCCCATATCCAAAGGCAAACCATGCATAGGAAAAGCTTTGATTGAACTGTGCTGCGAAGTATTACAAATAAACGACACTGCATAAAATGACAAAGCATAAAAAATAACCGAGCACGGTTAATTTAAAGAATAAAAAACATCAAACTAACGCAATCCCCAACGCCGTACGCTGGGAGTTCACCCGTGTCTCGTCAGGAATTTACAACCGGATTCATTTTTTTAGTGTTCGTGGTTTCGATTCCAATGTTTATTTTTGTGTTCTTTACTTATAAATAACACTCGTTGCTAATTTCTTAGTTGATTATACACTCTTCAAGACTGGAAAAGCAATACGTTGTAGAATAATGTAATATTTGTAATCTGCTACTTTTCATATAATTTTGTAAGTGTCAAGTAACTTTCTGCGCACGTAATTTGAAATAAAATTTTGTTACAAATATTGGTTAAAGGTTACTTTAAGTACTCCTCACTTCTTAGAAAACAGGAACATAAATTAGTAACTGGAGCAATATGAGTAGTCGATTCAACAGCATAAACTTAGCATATTCAACAAAATGGAAAACATTTCGAAGAGGAGAATCATCAAAACGAAAGCACGCTTTCTTGTATGACCAATCACTGAAAAAAAACAAAAAAACATGCGAGGCATGTACAATTATGCGAAAAATAAAGATCAAGAAGACAACGCCCACTAGGCTCTGCCGCTTTACAATAACTTTCATCGTGTTTTTCTTCTCCTGCCTATGAGAAATTAAAAGTTGTTTTGCAGGACATACCTAAAAACATCAAAATTGTTTCGATTGCTTTTATGGATACGTGTACGGGAGAATCAACGTGAAAGTAAGTTTTAATGTAACGAGCAGAGTATTTCGTTCCTTTTTAGAAAAAAGTAATTTGTACCGGTAATCTATTACATTTGAGGCCCGGTAATTTTTAATTGTTATCAATTACATTTGTGAAGTAGCGGGCGCAAATCTCCTATTTGCTAACTTCGTGACCCGCATAGGCTAGTGTATGAAGACATCATTGAGCAGGCGTTGACATCTCAAGATGTGTAATGTTTTGTGTGTGCATTATAATACAAGCAAATGATGCTGATATTGTTCATTGGGGAGGTTATCAATACTCATTGAGTATTAACCTTATTTTTGTTAATTAACAAGGTGATTTATTAAGTTTACTGAAAATTAACCTTAATAATTAATCAAGTTAACCCTATTGATGTTGAATTATAAGTTCATGATCGCACAAATAAACATATGATGATGATAATGATAATGCTGATCATACATAGTGCAAGCCGGGGAAAAAAGAAACATATAGTTTCAAATCAAAGGTGTACTTTTATTTGGAATTGAAAAGAAACACATTATGAAAGCCTTCTTTGGCGTTTTGGCATAGCGGCGTGTAAAAATTGTCTAAACTACAGTTATTATAACTACAATATATTCATTCATAATAAAAAAAATTAAGGAAATTGAAATTTTGCTCCGACGCCTGGGCAAAACGAGAAAGCTGTAGTGTTGCAAGTAAGATATCCAGCAAAAATGACGAAAAAGACATCTTAGTTGTTGCACTCGGAAAATTTGATTTACTGCATCTGCTCCTACAGAATCTTCGTGAACCGACTCGTCCCAACTCGGGAATTGAATCCACACAGAACAGAGGGCTGTTGGCACGCCAGGCACTGCCGGTCCCATTTTGTTTTTCGTCGCGTGGTTAGCAAAATACTTCCGGTTTACCGGCTTCTTCGGTGAACTAAAAATTTGCAGACTGTCTGCTTTACCCTGAATCATCTTCCTTCTTGGTTTTCTTTGCTTTAGAGTAGTATTATTGTAAACTATCCTCTGTGCATCTGTGTACGTGAGAGATTTCACTATAGACAGATTATGCTCGATGAGCTCTTTTTCTTCTTGTTCAGAAAGAACTCGTCGCCTAGATGCAAATTGAGTTTTAAAAAGCACTTGCTCTTTATGTACGTTAAATTTCCTCGCAAGCCTTTGGAACAAATTCTTAGCTACACCGAAGGATTTGGCTGTAGCGCGAAAAGAAAAATGCTCTGACGCATTTCCCAGCGCTTTCTTTCCGTCATTTTCGCATCATGAAGTGCTGAATATTTTCTTTTGCACGTCCTTACCATCCCAGACAAAAATATAAAAAAGAACTACAGCTCGGGAGCAAACACTTAACTGCCGAAAGTTTACGGCTGTTGGTGCCAATATTGCCGCGTTTCGACCCTTGGATACCCCTAGTTTAAACAATTTTATTGTCACAACAATCAAAACCTAGAACGATAAACATTTATGAAAAGAAAGCTAACACAGACAAATAGAATATGACCTTATTTCAATACCGTGGCTTTACCTAACTCAGTTGCACGTATCCTGGAAAACGCAAGTGCAGAATTTCACCACATTTTGGCGGCTCGTCGACGGAGAAACAATAAGTGCGCATTTTGTCTCGCCAGTGTGTATCTACGTGTTACCAGCGAATTTACAAGTGCCGTTCCATGTCAACAAAATATGAAGTAATTTACATTGCAAGATTCACTCACAGCAGCTGGTGAACTTGAAGTGTTGCATTTGCCTCAAACCTCATTTGGCCCCGCCTTATCCTCCTGCTTGTTGCAACACCTGCCCTGCCTGCTGAAAATGCTTTCCATCAGGAAGACACGCTTTAAACAGCCACAAAACATGTTACGACTAAAGCTTTGGCTGATGGTGAGGTCAAGCGTTGTATTTCTGCTTCATTATGTTGTGGACGCCTTTGGTCGCCTAAGGTAAAAGTATGTCATTTTGATGCTTTCAAGTAAACGATTAGTATCTTTAGGGGGCGCATTTGTAAGTTTACCAAAACATAGCAGCCCTGCTGGTTAGTATAAAATGGCAGTGAAATAGTTTGTAGAAAAAAAGGCGAAAACTTTTATTCAATTTCACTCACATTTTTTATGAATTCTTGACACCTGAGATTTACATACGGCTCTATTTTCTATGAAAAGGTGCTCATAAAAAAGACATATAGAGCAAGAAGTCATTTAGAATAACGATAATAAGATACATGGCTTTCACATCGCCTCAATGCTCCATTTAGTGGTCATTTATACTTTTTCTTTATAATCTAAAACTTCGGTGGTGAAAAAATATGTATGCTGCTGAATGCATTCACTCAGAATCAAGACCGCTACTAGGGGTACTGATGTTACCTTAACGCAAATCGTGTAGAGCAGGCAGCTTGGCAACGTTGGTTGTTTTTAAACGCACAACTTTGTTTACGGAAGGTTCATTTGGCAAAATCCAGATTCTCGTCTAAACCCACAAAAACTTTGAGCTCAGGCGTGAAATCCGCTAAGAACAACACCCTGAAGAGCATCGGGATACAACATATGTTTTTCGGGTAAAGACGGCTCCCAGTGGCTTATGGGCGAAACTACTTCGGAGGTTAGAATAACGTTTTTAGGAACAACCTAATCGAGAGCACAATAAAATTATGGCGAATTCGTTAGGACACAAAAGAGTGGATTATAACCACGCATGAACCAGACGAAGGTGAACTCTAAAGCAGAGAGATTTGTGCAGCGGCAATTGAGACGTGAAAGACAGCTCGCGCATGCGTAGAATATGTCTGGTGAAATATTATTAAGCCGGCAGACGTCGGAGCATGCTCGCCTTACAAAAAAAAACAAAAAACTAATCACTCTAGAAAGGAAGTTGTATTTTTGGCCACAATGTGTTAAAACAAAAGCGATAGCTGTAGCATGGTCGAGCTATGAGAGTGGAGTGGTGCCGTTATGTACCTGACTGCGCATGTACGACGTGGTTAATTATCATAGCCGTTGTCGTTGGCGTCGTCAATGCGACTGACGACAGCCACCTGTGCTCGGTAGTCCATGAAGTAAGTGGGTAAGCGCAATGGAAGTTTCTAAAAGAATCGAACATCACGCGTAGCAACTGGATACTGCCAAAGTGGGATTTCGTACAACGAGAGTAACGTTTGAAAACAAGTCTTTCAAGCAGACTACACAAAAATTCTCCCTTCGTTCCGCCATTCTCGGCGGGACGCCAGGACTGCTCTCTTTGCAATCTTTGCTGCACTAAAGAAGAATGACCACGGAAGCCGTGCTGGGATAGACACTGCACGCGGAGGATCAGGGTCATTTTTCAACTCGTCACATTCAAGAAGAAACCGGAGGACTAATCTCTATACCCTGGTCCCGAACTCCCCCAAGCACGTGGCTTGGCGCGGTCCTTCTGATAAAGGGTTCGATGTCCTCCAAAAAAGCGTCTCTTTTGAGCGGAGTGATTGATGGACGGTCGTTGCGGTCGCCATGAAAGAAACTTCCCCCTCGTTGAGAAAACCGATGTGGTTTTTACGTTCATATGTTTTTTGCCCAACTACGCGTTAACTTACCGTCGTGTCTACGGTAGGTGCTTTACTGGTACCTTTAAATTTTTATCGGTACCAAAACCCGTGTGACTACGGAAGAAAAATTCTTCTTTCGCCAATTTTACAGTGTGGCTACACTGGGAAGAAGTAAAAAGATGTCGATTTAACAAGTGTTAAATAAAAAAGCTCTATACCATATACCCGTGTCTTTTTTAATTCATATTTTCTGCTGAATTTGTCTTGTGGTGATAAACAGTACTTTCTGAAAACCGAATCAATTTCAAGCATTAAACATACTTGTATTTGTCGCTTGAAAATTTTTTCACGAACAAGAGACGCCATTGCATGCCTAACTTTGGAAATTTATATCTGTCCAGACGGTCACAACTTTCTCGAATTCGCAGCTCGTAGACAGGATATTCGGACATGCGCAGGAAGCAAGCCGACGGGATAGATTCCGCACTCCGACTGACGCGTTTTTATATGCATCACATTCCAGGTTTACAGGCAGAAGAAAAAGAGGGAGGCCGATACCTGGGTAAACGCACCCCAGTGATTCAAGCGCCAGGCTTTAGCCGACCCCCAGGTTTGGTTTCCCGATACCCGCGCCCTGAGCCTCCCCCCCCCCACACACACACACACAGACACACACACCTCCGACTGCTCCCCGCCCCGCTCCGTAAATCAGGCGAAATGAAGTCACTGAAAACACCGATCAGAGTGCCGACATTGGCATGTTGACTTATTTCACAAGTTTTTCCGAGTACGCAGCCCGTAGCTGCGGCTAAGCGTCGAATTTATTCATATTTGGAAATTGAAGAATTATCAACACAATTACTGACACACTTTGTAACCACATGAACGTACAGTGATCACGGTGACTAAACATGCGCCTTCTAACTCGTATGAAAGGAGCATTTGCGAACGGCGCTCAAAAGCAAACGCAAGCTGACATAAAGCACGCAACCCGTTTGAGCGGTACCTGTATCAGCTGTCACAAATATCGGAACAGTTTTAACAGATATGTTAGAAAAAACAACTAAACATAATTTCGGTTTATAATACACTGCGTGCGAAATAATGAACCATCTGATCTGCAGTCCGACATCTTTGCTCGTCGGTTTAAGTAAAATATGAACGAGAGCGCAAGTAAATGAACTAAGCTCCGAATTCATAAATGTAATTTGATCTGAAGTCTAACTTAGACTTACTTAAGTTCGTCTTGAGACAATGTGAAGGCGCTTCATAAATCCACCTTAATTTGAGCTGATATTGAGCCGAGGTTGCAGCAAACTTAAAGTGCCCAAGTTTCAAGACTGGATTGGACCTCCCTTGAACGCGACTTATTTTAACACGGCGGCTTGCCAATGTGATGCCTCATATGAGAGCGTCGCGTTCATTATTTGTCTCCTGGAATTGCGGCGTTTCCTTCGGGGACGGGTATTTCTTGCCAAGAGAAGCGGCCATCCCTCCGTGGTCGGGTGCATCCCACTGGGATGTGCGACAACGTACGGAAACGGCGCGGAAGCTGCTCTGCCGTGGCTTCCCCTTCTGATCCGAACAGCGAAAACAGGCGGCTGTCGCTGATACACAAGCTACGGTCCCTCGTCACGCTGCGACTTTTGCCGGCAGTACGTTTCTAGCTGTCGACATTTCCCCAACTGACGGCATGCCGATCAATCGGAAGAGTGACGCGCCTCACTCCAAGGCATCTGTCACTCTGAAAACTCGGACCCCCCACTTACCCCGCTCTCTTCAAATCATCTGCCTTCCTCGAGTTCATGCATGTGCGTATCAAGAATCCCGTGGCGAATATCCAGACATTTATCAGAACTTTAATGCAGTTTTCTGCATAAATTATAAGGCAGGCTCCCCCGTTTACCGAAAATGAAACACGCCTACTTTTTGTCTCATCTTACGATGGACTAAAGGCCAAAGCCACGGGCCGCCAGGTCCAATCACGTTCCACGCTAAACTATAGCATGCCTAACATTGATTAGGGGTGGACGAATAATGTCCCGAATCAAAAAGCGCTGCATCATTTCTATAGCTTCTACACTGTAAAGAAGCTGTATATCGTGGCTTTCTTCGCATTGTAAAACTGATGAGTCACTCAGTGCTATTTGATTCGAACCACTGTCCGTGCATATCCATCGGTGATCCGAGACGCGGGCACCGATATGTCCATCGAAGCGGAATACTGTGCGATTAAGTGACTCATGATTGGATCTGGCGGTCCGTAGCTTTTGCCTTTAGTCCATCGTAGGGTCAGACGAAGTATAATTGTTCCAGAGCTTCTGTCGTGAAAAACCTGAACAAGAGCGTGTGGCGCGCACGTGATTTTACTGATGGGAGCTATTATATGTAAAGTAAGCTTCCTGTGTGCATACTAGCAGTTCTTTCCTGTTTTTTGTTTTGTATGTATTGAATTACTCGTTTGTGTTGAAAGTATGATATGTACCTGTCCCTTGTTGACCATCTTGAATTAACTCTTCGACTGGGGTAGAGAAAAACGTCAAGACGTAAAAGAGACAGAAAATAGACAGGACGATGTCTCAAATTCAGCGAACTCGTTTATTTAGTCCACCTCTTTATATATCCTAAATCTCAAGATCATCACCATAACACAAAAGGACGAAGTCTATACATTTCAAGCGCCACAGTCTCCATCACACAATGTAAGAATGTTGACAAGGTCGACGCGATAAGGCAACATCCATCTTCCTTCCAACTTGAACAAAGGGATCTCCGTCCCCTTCTATTCTAAACGCAGTTCCCACTTCTGATTTAAAAGACGCCATTTACACCTACTCCTCCCCCAGACACACAAAAAAGAAGAAAACAAACCGAAACGGTTTTGGGCCAGCACACAGCTAAAAACAAAACAAGAAACAAGAATAAATATAAAGCAAAAACAAGTGCGCTTTCCAGTCATTTTCGACGATCACAATCAGGGGGTTCCACGTCACACTTCATGACACACAAAAAAAATTAAACATTACACTTTTAAAATGCTTTTCGAATTGCTTCCGAACTGTAGCGAAGCCTGACTTATGCAATTTCCTAGAAATTTTATCACGCACAAACTCCCTTACTGCTCTCTTTACATCGTTCCTTTTTGTTTGTGTGTGTGTATGATTTCAGTTTTCGACCAGAGAGCCGCGAAGTTGTTGTAATCATAGATATATATCTTTAGCGATTTCTAAGTTTTGTGCATACGTTCTTCAGATTTCTTTTATGTTGATTTAATCTGTCATTGATGCAGCGTGATCTTTGTCCTGCGTACTTAAACGCACACTCCAATGTTAATTCATACACAACACCATTCTCGCGATTTACCGATTTTCCCCAATGAGCCGGTTTGCACTCACTCCCACCTGATTGAAATTGCGTTAATTTACTTAACCTAAAATTTGGTACTTAAGGCCATGTCCACTCCAAACTGCCTTGCACATGCCTTCGGGCTGTGAGAAATTTCATAAAAAATTGGGAGTACAGCAAAGCGGTTCCTTGATTTTTGTTCGTTTCTCTCCTGCCTTTGATAAACAATGATAATAGGTGAGAGATATCTTTGTTCAAGTTTGAAGGAGGATGGATGTTGCCTTATCGGGTGGACCAGTATGATTGTTCTCATTCTTAGATTGTGTGATGGATATTTTGGCGCTTGAAGCTCTAGATACTTCCACCTTTTCTTTTGGTGGTGATGAGCTTCAGATCGAGACTATATTCGAAGATTGACTAAAGAAACGAGTTTTTTTAGTTTCAGGCGTCGTTTTATTTGCTGTCTGTTCCGCGTTTTGATGTTTCTTCTCTACCCAGTGTCAAATTAATTCAACATGGATAATATTCACCAGCTCGCCTGCACCCTTACGACAGTTTCTCTGTCCCTTGTGTTAGCCAAATAAATATAGAAACACAGTGAAGCTTTCTACATTTTGATGCTGCCGGGCACTTCAACTTCTCAACTCATCTCAACACAGTCAAACGGTTATTTAGAACAACATTATTCATTTAGCTGTTGAAAACTCACCCTAATCCATGTAGACTCCGTTTATACTTTACTGCTGCCACACACTTCCTGCTGCTACACACAGCAAAATTACTGCAATGTTTCACCACAAAGCATTACACTTCTGGAATGACGCCTTCCTGATAAGTTTGTCAGATGGGTTTGCTGAGAGACAAACTGAGCAGACGTATTTTTATGACTGTTATCTCGCACTAAACTGTATTTCACACCCATTCTATTATGGCAACTCAGAGCAGCATACGTTATATGTATGCAACCCCCCCCCCCCCTCTGATGAAGATGTTCGGATGATGATTTGTCAGATCCTTGAAAACGCATTATATTGCCTCTGACTTATACCATTTATTACTTTACTCAGGTACCACACCGCTCAGATAAAACCTTGCGACTAGTGCTGAGAGAATATGACTTCCACGCCTCGTCGGCCAGTTGCAATCATCACAAAGTGCACAGCATTACATATTCTAGGGCGAATGAGACATCCTTGTTGCCCTGCCAGTTGCGCCAGTCAGGGAGCAAGGTCGAGAGGATGAGTGCAACTTCCACACTGAAATCAGGGTGGTATTCTATAAGACCCTCCCTCCTCGTTTCTCCACTGAAATGGGGATGATACGTAAGCTACACGGTGTGCATATTTTCCAGATTTTGAGCACGTGGTAAGTCACAGTTAAAAAATCGCATTCTTTAATGTGATTCCAAACTGGAATGCTTTGTCTATCTCATATTGTTTACTAAATTTAATTTAAATATGATGTGTTTTTTTACCTTTGGGCTAAATCACTCATAATGACCTATATATATGAAAAAGAGGAAATAAAACAAATACAAGATAAAGTATGTACGGCGCCTGTCCATGCTATAGTGCACCTTCCTCTGTCAGTCTTGTGTACACTTGTGATATTTTTAATTCATTTTGGGATTATGTATTTTTTCATTATTTTGTTTTACACTACCAACATGCAACAAAATTGTTTTACCAGATATTTTCTTCGTGATTCCTGCATTTCTACATAGTAGACATTGTGAACGTTTTTTTATTGTGAGTTTCTGTACTTCTATGTTGGTATTATTGTAGGTTGTTTATGCCAAGCCAAACTACTGAAAATAGTTTTCCTTTCTTGATTGTGTTTTAAACTGATGTAAAACCTATTGTAAAAGTATGATTAGAAGTTTTTCTTGTTCTGTTCTTGTTTCATTGCTCACTGTGCCCTGGGAAATGCACGAGCCTCGATATTGCTCTGTCGCACTTTATAAATTAAGTAATTATAATAACTGCAAGCTGCGCATTAGCCTCCTTGCCTGCCCTTTGATCATGGCACACCACAAGTGTTGGTGGTAACGCGTTACAAGTAACGGCGTTACCGGAAACGCGTTACTTTTTTTGGTAACATAGTAACGCACTCGTTACTTTCTCAAAACAGTAACGAGTAACCTACTAACGTTAGATTATTTTAAGTAACGGATAGCGTAGTTACGTTACTCGTTACTTCTTCGTCCCAAGACTAAAAGAATTACACTTAAGTGTTTTTCATGTTTGTAGGCGCCAAGCTATGTGAATTTTCGAGTTTCTTGCGTTTTCTAGCGTTTTTTTCTTGTAAGCATTTAGGTGAAACCATAAGATAAAGTAATTATGTTCAGCTTTTGCTTGATGTCTCTTGAAATATGGCGCTTATGCATATTTGTGCCGTCAAAACAGTGAAACGTGTTAATTCATAACTAAGAAAATAACGTAAAAGCAACCTGCGTTAGTTATTATCAGTCACGGTAACGTGTTCCTTCTATTTGCAGGTAACGTAGGTTCGTAACGTGTTCTTTTTATTTGCAAGTAACGAGTGACGTATCTCGTTACTTTTTTTGGTAACGCATACAACACTGCACACCAACCATATGAAACATGCAGTACTGAAGTGTAGAAACAAAATCGAAGGTGGTACTGCACGTTTAGAAGCGCTGCGACTCCAAGGGCTGTTAACGGTTAGTTGAGATACAAAAATGTGGAAAATCATCCTGACGAACCTCAGATAGCTTATGCAAACGCTGCACATATATTTGGCTGTTGGCGAAAACGGAATGAATGCTAGCCTGTGCTGACATCTAGGAAAGTACTGTACTGGATAACAAATTAACTTTTAGTGGTCCACATTGAAGGACATTTCAGTCATGAGATTTTCAAGATTTTGCGAAGTTTCATAGTCGCAATAGCCTTCCCAAGATGACAGGTATTCGCATGCTTAGACGTCGTGTGAGTTGGAAGCTTGCGAATGCGAACTGACCTGTAACACGTTTAATGGAACTGGGGCGCAGAAGAAAGACAATGTGATTACGACAGGAGAGGACGGCCAAAGTCGTAACAAAGACAGCTCGTGTCGTAAAACTCTTCGTATTCAATTATTACAGTGATGCCAGCATTTACAGCCGCATCCAAAGATATTCGAGCAGCCATTGAACACGGCACTGAATGCGTTCGCCGAGTACAGCGACAAACGGATGGTCATCGTTGTTTTCGACGAACGTTCAGAGTGTCACTGTTGTCCTTAAACTGTTCCGCATATGTTTTAAAGAAAAGGAACGTCGAATCGTAATGAAACATGTTATACTCTTTTTTATGGAATGGTGTGTCGAACGCAGAATTTGGCTGTTACAACACAACACATCAGCAGACTACTGGCTCGCTGTAGTCAGAGACACATATGACTCGCTGCAACAACATAACCACACTCGTTTGTTTGTCTGGAAAGCATGTCCAGCCCAGGGCTGCATTCACTGGCTGGGAAGGCAATTTCCCTCCTTAAAAGACAAACCGCTTACGTAGGGTGCCCATATAAAATATACAAAATGTAACCGCAAAACTAATATTCTCTAAGGCGCTACCTTTTCTCGTGGACTGCATCTCTATGGAAGAGACTTCTAAAGAAACATATAAAAGTATTTGACTCGAATTCATGAATGGTACAAATGCCAGAGGGACAGCGTTTAGATGATTAACAACGGCCTAAAAATCAAAGAAAAATTAGGAAAATGAAAAGGTTATAAAGAGCTGCCATGATAACAAAATGTTATCAATTCTTCCTCCGCGCGCCAAACATCAGTGAAAGTTGCGCTGCCTCATGTACAGCATGTGCTGTACATGTGTTTCTCCACGTGAAAGCTCGACGAGGTAAACATAGCCGCGAAAACTATGATGTCCGGTAGCTACTTTCTGGTTTTGATCACCGAAAACACGGGCATCGCTCCTAACGCTTTATGTGGTGGCGCCCAGTAAAACAGGCCTTTGTGGAAAATTGTAAATAACACAGAATAACGTTTAAAACAGCCGAGAGGGTGCTGAGGCCACGCCGCATCATTTACAGTTTACATATCCAACAGAGCTCTCAGCCGACATCACATGGTTTAAAACAAGTGACTGTTGCAGAACAGATATCCGTTTTCTCGCCGCTTCAATATGTCGTCTTTTTCCGTGTGCCTCGGGAGCTCCAAGCGCTTTATTGCTCCCGCGGGAACACCGTAATAACAATGCCACCTAGCGTGCCGCTCCTACGTCACGCCAGGTGGCAGAGCCTGAAATACCGTAGAGATGAGGCCTCAATCAGGTTGCTCAGATTCCTTATAGGCACTGGTCTCCCTGAATTTCCTTTTTCACCGCGCCTCAACAAACGCACCTGCGGGCTGCAGCCCCTCTAGTGCGGACCCTGCACCACATACAAGTCGCGCCTCTTACGTGCTGCTATCCTCTTGTTGTCACTTCCTTCAAACTTCACCGAGACATTCCCTGACAACTGCGATGATATTCTGGAGCTGTGCAGAGCAATCACATTTCATAATTGTGTGTGTGCGTGTGGCGTTTGTGAGTGACAGTGTGTTGTGTGTGTATACGTCTGTGTGTCTACATGTGTATTTGCATGTGTATCTGTTTATGTCTGCACTTCATCTGTATCGTATCCTGCTTCTACTTTTTCTACTTTTTTCTTTTTTAGTCTCAACCTATAGCTCCGCCCGGCAGGTGTCAGGGGCACAAAACGTGCATGGGCGCAACGCCTTTCTCAGAACACCTGAACAGCGAGTGGCACTGTGCAAGAAGAATGCAATAATATACAGTACAATACAAGATTTTATGGGAATTCCAGGCTTTCCCGTTAAGCCTTGTAGACGCCACACCAAACTCAGGCGCTCACTGGAATACCTTTTTTTTTTTTGCTTGTTGAAGCCCGATAAGCATGTGTTTCTCGGCTTCGGTTAATCGTTGTCCAAGCTTCTCTCGAGTTTTTATAGCGAAGGAGATGTCGAAGCTCCCGTGACGCCAAACGTACCCAGAAGCGAGGGACGCCCATGAGCGAAACAAAAGCAAACAAGCTCCATGAGACCTCGCTTTGGATTTGAATTTGGATTTGAAATCTTTTTTAAAGGCAGAACCTTCATTATGGACTGCTTCTGTGCGTGTCCCAGTCTTATATTAATTTCAGCAGTGCCCAGCTCCTGCACACTAGCAGGATTTCATTCTCTAGGTTTCCAGTCGACGCTTAGTTCCCTGGATCGCGTTCGCTGCGTTGACAGGGCACTCGGCCCTTGCCGCTTTAGATGTGCCCGCACCGAAAGCGTCGCTGACTCCTCGGTCTCCCACTGGCGGCTCTCCAGGCACGAAACAGAGCCTGTTCCAGAGTCTCTCCACTTGGCTGCTGCAGAGGTGCCATCATGCCGCCTCCAGAAGCTTCCTACCTCCATGATCTTGCACGACAGCATCACGTGCTCCACGGACTCCTCCTCCTCCTCTCTACGGATGGGGCACAGCAAGACCGCCTCGTTCCTTCTACATCTCACCCACCACTGCCGCTACCAGACGGTAAATAGCCTTTCTCTAGAAAACGCGTACAACGTTAGTTTCTAAAACGGCGCATCAACATCTTTCACAATTTGCGTTTTGTAAAACATGCTATAAATATAATTTAAAAAAATTAACTTCTGCTGGAAGTGTGAAACCCGTTTTAAGAGTATAACTCCAGCATAATCTCAATCCCAGGCGGGGTGCACCGCGACCGCTCGCGACTTGCACGGGACTTGGTGAAGGAAGATCGCTGGAGCGTCTATGAAACGCAAAAGACAGCTTTGGCGTTTTCAAATCGAACTTGGTCTTGAGGCGGTCTTGAGCAAGTCGAAGTTCAGCTCAAATGAAGGCACATCTATGAATTGGGGGTAAGGGGGTCTTGCCCTTGACGGTCGCCTGCGGTAGCACGCGATTGTCCGCGGCGAGTGATACTTCGTCCAGCATACTTAGTCCACAGGGGACCATCGACGCGCACAGCTATTTCCAGACAAAGTGTAGTTCCTCACGTGGACTCACGACATCACTGGGTGAATCAGAACGCCAAGGAATAGTGTAGCACGCGTATAACGTGAGAACTTCAGACGAAATGCACATAATAATGTAAAGAGCACGATAAAACTCATCCCCCCCCCCCCGCGCGATTACTTCAGTCCTTTAGGGGACTCCTAACAAATGAAGAACGCTTAAAATTTAAGGCCCCTCACCCACCCACCAAAGCAGTAGAACCCATGGAAACTTCTCATTAAAACATGCTCATGATAGACTGCACGCCATGAAGCATTTAAACCGATCCAAATCTCTCCGTAACCATGAATAGCGAGTAATAACGCACGCATAATACACTCAGGACACATTCTGGGCTTGCCGGGTTTGTTAGAATAATCAAGGCAAATTTAATTTAATTATTTAAGGTCCATCACGGTTTGGTACAATCAGCCGTGAAACGACACATGAGCAGGGAACAACCACTGTACATAGGAGGGCTAGTTATAACTGGACGTACCACGCGCACTTGCACTTCATTCAATACAGTTAGAAGCGTGTGGCATTTTTTTATTAATTATTGTAGAAGAGGAAAGGAACTGAAAAGTATCTGTGAATCTAAAGAGTTATTGGGGACATTTAGGAAACTGTTACCGAGTTCCGCGTACCGCACTCCCCGAGCCTTTCAAGCAGGGGTGCACAACATGCGGCCCGCGGGCCGCATCGGGCTCGCGATCGCTTCCTGTGCGGCCCGCGGACATGACACTGCGAGATATGCTCAAGACGGCAACCAGTGCGATGATGACAGATATTGAAAACCGGCGTAGTTCCGAATAAACATTTCTTTTTGGCCCGTGTCATGTTTGAGTTGTGCTGCCCTGCAAGTTTAAAGCATGCTTATAAAGCGCGCGCTCTAGCGGTTAATGCACGCTTTTCAGGTAGAGCCATCTGCGACAGAATAGATTGCAAATTTTTATTCTAAATACTCACAAAGTATACGTTATGATAAGAAATGATTTTCCGCACCAGAAAGCAGAATCTGGAGGGCCGCAATGAACCGTGCTGGGTCCACTGCTTTTTCTTTTGTATGTGAACGACTTGCCGGCTTGTATTCGTTCCACCATCAGTTTGTACGGCGACGACTGTATAGTTTATAGAAAAATAACGTGCGTTGATGGTTGTACCCAATTTCAAAATGACTAAACTACTCTAGAAGAATGGTGTGGAAAGTGGCAAATGCAGATAAAAACTTTAAAACAAAATTCTTAAATTTGATCAATTAAGCGAAGCGTCACGGTATTCAACTCTTCTCTCTTAGATGCACCCATTGTGCGCGTGCACACATACAAATACATTGGGGTTCATTTCACATCAAACATATCTTGGGAGGTATATATCAATCACATCACTGCCAAGGCAAACCAAAGTCTTGGTTTTGTAATAACCCTGTCAGACGGCGTTCTAAAAGTCCCTTTCACTAAGCTCCTTTATAAAATCGGCGAACCAGCCCACGCCCTAGGGCACGTGCGCACTCAACATCGCGAGCAGATTGGCCGATTTTATAAAGGAGCTTAGTGAAAGGGACTTTCAGAACGCCGTCTGACAGAGGTATCAAACGAACATCACAAATGGCAAATTGACAAACAGAACTCGCAGCTTACACCGACCTTGTTCGGCCGCAGCTCGAGTATGCATCTACGATATGAAACACCCAAAAGGCTTACCCAATACAGAAATTAGAATCAGTATAAAATAGAGCCATGTAACGGCTTGAAGTTGAGCTAGTTTGTTCATGCTTGTTAAAATGCCAGCTGAACGTTCGAAGGACACACACACACAGACGAACAAAAAGGCAGACACACCGCTGGACTAGACACTATTTTAATGAAATAGTCTTTTTCTTTAGTTTTCAAAAAACTCTCCAGTTTAATTCTAAGCCAGTTGAACTAGTGAAAAATCATAAAACATTGGGTGTTATATTTTCAGAAAACTTGTCTTGGGATGAACATATAAATCATATTACCAGTAAATTATGCAAAATCGTCGGTATTATTGCTCGATGTCGTTTCATTCTCCCCGAAAATATAAAATTACAAATATATCATGCATTATTTAAATCCCAAATAACATATTCTCATCTCATTTGGGGTACGACGACAAAATCAAATCTAAACAAAACACTATTGCTTCCAAAGAAAGTGTTACGCTTTATTGGAAACGTTCATTATTTATTCCATACCGAATCATTATTTCAAAAATACAAAATTATCAATATACTGTAAACGACTTAATTTTCGCGGGCTCAAATTTTCGCGAATCGGGCCAAAAGCTGAAAATTTTAAATTATTCGCGGGTTCTAATTTTCGCGAATCGAGTGTAGCTTCCGTAGCGTTCACATATTGCCCGAATTGTTCGCGGGACGTATTTTTCGCGTTTGTAGGCGATTCGCGAAATTCGCGAAAATTAGGTCCTCGCGAATATTTAGTCGTTTACAGTATATTGTTTGTATGAATACCTTCTGACTAGGTCATTCTGTTTTTCATCACCAGAAGTGATTGGTTTTTTGAGGCATATATCAAATTTAACCAGAAATATAACCACCATCCGTACCCGCTGCTCGGAGGAATGGAGGGTGTCGCGTTATCGTACAAATTACGGCTTGCATTCCTTTCATTATAACCTACCCACATTACTCAATAAATATTTTTTAGATAATCTTGACATTTATAGTTTAAATCGTAAATCAATGTACCTACTTTTTGTATAATATGTATTAAGTTATGTTAACCTTTTAGTTAACGTGTTTTGTGCATATCTATTACCCTGATTGTTTTTTTCCTGCATCTCTGTCACCATCTGTCGAGCTCTGGCGGCCCGGACCTCGTCAAGCCAACAAAGATTGGCTTTCTTGTCCGTGGCTACGGCATCTGTACTTGCAGATGCAAATAAATGATTTGATTTGAGTTTACATATTGCGCTAAACGGACTCTTTTTCTAATTTTTATATCTGAGCCTTCGTCTTCCTCTTATATTTTTGTGCCCGCCAAGTGGGCGGCTCTTTGCTGGTATACCAGTGCTCGTGCTGCACAGCCCAGGAATCCTGAGTTCAATCCCCTCCCTGCCAGTTTCGATCTGGATGAGCATCGTGCCGGCGTGCGGTCGTGAGTCACTACTGCGTGGTACTATAATAGTTTTAATACTTTAATACTTCTTTAAAACTTTGCAACCTCAGATCTCTATGTTTCCCATTCATCAAATATTTGCTGTGTATGCACCCCCTTATGTTAAACCTGGGCGCTTAAAGTGTATATTAGATGAAAGGAAATGAAATCACACGGACGCGCGATAAAAAGCATGCTTCAAAGGCTTCGGTAATGCGTTACGTGTAAACCGGCAATGGTTTGCTAAATGTCCTTATTTTTTGTTGCGGTAGCTGAGAACTTCGCAAGTTCTTTTCAAGCAACTGTAACTGTGACAAATTACTTTTTGAAGCTATCATTGTTTCATGATCCAATAAAACGAAGACAACAAAACTCAAACAGAGTGGTTCTGTATTTGGCAACTTTCTTTGCGCAGGAGCGGCCTTCATTACAGCTTCCAGAAAAAAAAGTGTTTTTTTGTTAATATCAATCTATTGATGAGGCAAAAGCACACGCACAATAAACGCTCCTTATGTTTATTCTTTGGACACCCTCTGCTTTGTCGTTATCCAATAGCCTGAAACGTGCTTTAGAGGCTTTCGCACAGCAGCAAGGGCGGCAGCGTGATTGGGTAATGAGTACATGGCAGCTCCATTAGATCCTGGGGAGGGCATATCTGGATCGGCGATGCATTAGAGACGTCCCGCTGATCCCAGACAGGAAAGGGACAGGAGATGCTGACAGCGTTAGGACAGACCCCTGGGCTTAACAACGAAACACAGACTCCTAAAATGACCGCAGTTTATGCATTGCTGCGTAATAACTTTGTTTTGTCATCGGCGACACGTTCGATAACGAGGGCGCCACGTGTGTGAAGGCACTCTATCGATTCTCCGTGAACGAGGCCGGCGGTGACCAATTCTTTCATCGTTGTTCTTGTGAACACGCAGGGAGGGCTTTCAAAGAAAGGGCTCCCCACAAGTGAATAGCTTTTAGCCTCTCTGCGGTGCGACATGCTCTGGGTAGATAGCCTTCCCGATGTCATATTTATTTGGCTTCTAGATTGTAGTACTTATTCGGCTTAGAAGCACATCTCAGAGGTCAGTGACCCTTATCAAGATGCTTGTGGTGGCCGCTAAAATTAATTATGAGATTATTAAAGTACATCTGCCTGAATTACGGTTCTTGAAGACCAGTACGTCGTTTTTGTTGTTTTTTTGCCTTGCCATATTAAAATAAGATTAAGAAAAACTGTTTCTTGATAATGCATGAGATTATTTTGCGCATTATCTTCGCGGCAAGCACACCCCAATGGACACGTTACACATGTTTTGATCAACTGTTTACTGACTCACGTGAATGCTGTGTGCTTCCGGGGTCCCGGAGGCGAGGCCTTCACGATTCTAAGCTCCTAGTGTCCTGAAGGGGTCCCCCATCGGAACCTCGGTCATCGGGATACTGGATACGGGATACAGCCGGCGGCGGGCACGACGACCCCCAGAGACTCGGCCAGTAACCGCCCCCTCCCCCAACCCACCTTATTGCCACTGACGTGTTGAGAATTGAAGAACGTGACTAATTCTGGGCACCTCATTGTCGCTCCGCAGCACACGAGATTGCGGCGTCAACCAAGGGGAACATCAAAGAACAAATGACGAAGCGAGACGCACGAAGAGAATATGGACACACTATGCGTTCTTTTTAATTTGTCAGAGACTACAGAAGAAGAAAAAATGTCATGCTTCTTTCAACCTTTAACGCCATTGGCTTGGCCCAACACGCAATCTGTGGCGTCGAGTTCGCTCTCAAAGAGTCGCTTCCGTCCGTCAGCCATTTTTTTTGTGACCCCTGGAGCGTGTGTGGGCAGCGCATTACATCAGGTGACATCACGGTGAAAGAAGACATCGGTGTCCGAACAGGGCTAGACAAGCAGGCAAAACTATTTGTAGCTGCATCATCCCCGCAGGGGCGCTGTCGGTTTGGGGGCCTGTGCACAAGCTCTCGCATGACCTTGTACGAGGTCCTGCGGGGCCTGTGTACAAGGTAAGAAGGGGACCTTGTAAACGTAGGCGAGAATAAAGGCGGCTCTGAGAATGGCGCTCATAGGCCTCCTACTTCACCTGGGAATGTTGCAATATCTCGCGGCGTTTGTCAGAAATGTGAACGAACCTTCGGCACACAAGCTGCACTGATAGGCGCCGCCGCGAAGACTTTTCTTTTTCTTGTTCCACCGTGGCTTAGGTCGCCATAAAGACGCACATATACTACAAGTTATTTATGAGGGAAACCCGCGCATCGTTCTTTATGGTAGAGCATTTAAACAACCAATCACTGTCGCTCACGAAACTAGGCTAGCGAACGACGGAGCTACCGAAAAGAGCCGAATAACGGCGCAAATGTATTTCACAGCAAAAACACTACCTGCGCCCAGTCATTCGCTGCTCTACTTCCATAAATAACAATGAAAAGCCTCCATGTGTCCTGTGGTAAAGCAGACGCATGGGAAGCTCCATCTATCTGAGGGGTTCAAGCGTATGCTCGATTGCATTAAGTTGAGCTAGCTATTAATCCGCGAGGAAAGGATTAGTTTCCCGAAATAAACACGAAACGTGTGGAAACGCAATTTGTCGCAGCTGATTGCAACGCCCATTTAGTCCCTTTATTTTTGCGTCGGGCTATTCAGCTTCGCCATCAAATCTCAGGTCCCAACGACTAAGCCAGTAAATCGTGGTAATAAAGAAACGGAACCAGAGCAATTCAATTAGCGCGACGCCTGCATGTAGAACATCAACCTGCGGGAGTCGTTAAGCGGGAACGAGGCCGACCCCCGACGGAATCTCGGGGGATACCGTGCTGCCCCATCGATTGGCCCTGACCCAGTGCTGAGGCCGCGGGTTAGAGCTTGAGGCCTATACGGGGAGCAGAGCTATTTCGAGCCTGGCACGTGACGTCTAGGCCATAAAGCGGGGAACGGGTTTCCTTTCTCTACGTTCATTCACTTGGCGACTGTGCTGGAGAATGTCTAGGTAGCCTACGGTGGTGACCTCTTCTCTGTTTTACCTCATCACGGGCAGTGTTGTACACGTTCCTCAAAAAATGGAACGAAAGCTCGTTCCTCGTTCCTTCTGATTTTTGGAACGCGTTCCCGTTACAAGTTCCATCGGTGTAAAAGGAACTCGTTCCCGTTACAGTTAAAAAATGGAACGCATCGTTACATATACGTTACTTTTGTATTTTGCTGATTACCATATTTAGTTAGATCAAGCAAAGCTTTTTTTTATCTATCCCATCAAATGGGTACATACAAATTTATATGCCGTGATGGAAGGGCACCAGAAGAAGAAAACAAGCGGAATCGAGGTGTTATTTGCTGATATATTGAAGTTTAAAAATCTCAGCTTTTAACCATATTCATATTTGTGATGAACGATTCAGACGAGCCAAATGTATTGCTACCCCACATGGCACGAGCGTTTTAGAACAATTTCACACGTTTCAATCTAACAAAGTCCCTTGTTAAAACTTAACAACAGTTGTTTCTCGATGTTGCTGTCCGCAAGACGAGCAAGTGAAGGAGAGGGTAGGGCTTTTGGAAGGTCAGTCTTGGAAACTACCAGTTCTTCTTCGTGAAGGTTGGATTCGTTGTTCAGTTTGAAGGCGAGGGACAAGGGGAGAAGGAATCAAGGTTAATTTTTGTGCATCTTTTAAGTGACCAATGTTCAGGATACAAGGGTGCGTTCGATGTCTGGTAGCCTGTGATTTTGTTGTAACTGTAGGTCTCTTTATGGAAGTTGAGAAATGTCTTTAGTCGGCCTTAGATTTCTGTGGGTATGAGGATTCGTGGAAAGGGGGGGGGGGGGGGCAAAGAAAGTAGCTGAGTTTGAAACGTCCCTCTTTCTGTGTCTTTTCTTGCGACTATAAGGTTTGCTTTTTGTACCGCAGTCTCGGGCACTCAAAAAATAATCAATGTCCACTAGCTATCCGGCACCCGACTGTCACCAAGCGAGGACCACACAAAATAAGCCCTAAGATAAGTAGCCAAAAAGTTAACAAGTTAAAAACAATATGTTCGTGAAGATATAGTTTTTATACTTTTAAAATTTCCCTGTTACAAATAAAATAAAAATTACCCCACTGAACGAAAAAAAGGAACGCCGTTACTCTTTCCGTTCCAGTAAAAATGTAACGAGTTCCCGTTCCAGTTCCACCGATGCAAAATGGAACGGCGGCGTTCCTTCGTTCCTCCTAAAAGGAACGCGTTCCAGGAACGCCGTTCCTTGGAACGTCGTTCCGTACAACACTGATCACGGGGAGCAGACAGCACTTCGAGCAATCGGAGCCAACGGAATACAGTACGCGTGCCACGTAACCTTCGACAGGCGCTGTGCGGCGCCCCGGGGGGCATGGCCACGTGACGCGTTCATAGCGCTGGATTGGTTGGGACGGCTTCTACCGTCACCCTGGTGGTAAGCGCACGGTGAAACGGAGTATCGTTGTTTGATCACAACTCGGCTTGCCTAAACTCCGGATATACAAATGTGCAAATATACTTCCTATACGGCCTCGCGTCACAGCTTTGAGTCGGAATTTCTTTATTCACCTACCAAAAAGTTAGCATTTTTTCCATACAGGATGTATTTCATTAGCCAAATTTAATGAAAAAAATCATAACGAACAACCGACACGACAAACTGTCACAAAGGAGCGTGATTAAGGATCGTCACGTCAATTTCCCCGCTAAATTGAGCGGGAAATCGACGTAACGTGACCGCGTGGCGTTTGATTTAAATACGTTATGTCCATTTCCCAGCTAGATTTAGCGGGAAAAATTAATACCACATGACGTGAACTAGTTCTGTTGCCTCAAATCACGTGGTGTTTATATCTGCGAAGTGGTGGTTCGCGCTCAACACATTGTCTGCTCCCGGGACTTCGTGAGTATAATCAAGCTTTATATTTGTTTATTTATTTTTCTATTTCGTAGCATAGCTTCATGGACCTCAGAAGCATCACAGTAGAAATAACAAAAATTGCGAGATGATTGAGCGTGATTTATACGAGTCATTACTTAATTTTTAAACGCAGAGAGCGCAAAGACATTAGCGCGAAGGAGCATTCACTAAGTTGTGACTTTCTTCTTTCTCTGCTAGGTTTCTGTTATTACAGCTTCATGGTTAAGTGAAACAGGATTACAAGAAGAGCCAAACTTGTTACTCGACAAACGTGTTTTTTTTATGAATTTCCAGAATACGCATACAAGAACATGCAAATCCGTGGCGGTCTAGTGTCGTCGCCGACGAAGAAAACAAAGTCGTCGGCAGGAGCCCGACGGCACGAAAGAACAAACAGAACGCTTTCGCCTAAGCTCGGAGTCGGTCGTCCCATCTCTTTTGTCCTCAGGATCGAGCGCGCAACGAATTGGTGACCAGGATGTGATGATCTACTCCGAGCATCTGCCATCCTTGTTGAAGTGATATTTTGTTCCCGTGCCGCGACTGCCGCATCCACCGAACAATCATTCTTGCCTTCTTGAGATATATCTGTGTAAAATCTAAAAAAAAAATGACGTAGTAAAATAAATTAAATTGCTTGTATTGTATGTGTTTCTAACTTAACAATTTTGATTTTAGATTTTGAATCTGCTTCTAACGCACTAGATGAACTTCAGCTCAGCAAGTTTTTAGAATTGGACAAGCCAGTTATTTTTTTCCGTCGTTAAACTCATTATCGAATACTAAAATGATTATTCTCACAATTGCTAGTTTCACGCCGAGAAAACATGGTCAAAATCAGATATAGAATGGTTCAGCTTGGCGGAAGGGGCTCGTCATTGTTCTTATTTCTACTAAGGTATGGCTTAAACAAAAAAGCATGAGCCCAAAATATTACGTGCGATAAATATATCTGTAGTGCATCTATTTTCTATCGGTTTATTGCATTTTTTGGCTGTAAAATGTCTGACGTAAAAAATGAACAACGGACTTGCCAATGAAATACTTCTTGGGATTACAAGGTAACTGAAATGACTCCTGACCAAATAAACCAGGAAAGTAGAAATCCATGGCGCCCGAAACGGATGCTTCACCTACGAAACACAGTACATGAGGGGAAACCATATTTAGGGTGCCCGTTATAATCGGAAAGAAATTCAATTAAACGGAACTTAATAATGTTAATTTAGTTGAATTTAAATAATTCGTAGTTGAGTTTAATTTTTTGAATCATATGTAATCGTAATGTGATTGCCTTTCAGCATGTATGTTTAATAAGAATCAATTGTAATGGGAACTACTTTGCAGTCCCACTACCACTTAGAAAACGACGGAAGAATGCACCATGCGTAACATCGCGTAAAATGGTTACTGCAAGCACGGTGCCAGGAACGCGTGGCAACAAACGACGCAAGAAAAAACCGGTGTGTCACTCTATCGAATGTCGCAATCCTGGCGGTTGGTGGTAGATGTTCTGGCAAAAGGCGCGAGCGAACGCCAGTGTCGCTGTCGTCGGGACGTCCCAACTCCTGGCTGCTGAAGTTGCCGCGGGCTGCCAAGCTGAAGAGCGAGAGCTGCAGCAGGACAGGCGTCTGCCGTATCCGACACACCGCTGCGGCCACACCGCCAGGATCGCTGCCGGCGACAGCGTGACACTTGGATGACGTCAACAGGCGGAAATCGAGGAACCACTCTTTTGGACGCGGTAATAAACGCACCAGTCGGATGCACGTTCCAAGCACCCTACTGTCGGGAGCCATTTTGTGGGAATGTTTTAAGGACCGTTCAAGTAATTTCCCTTTTTGCTCGTAGCTGTCTTTGTCTGCTGGGCTGCGAAACACACTCCGAGCATGCGCAATATGTTTCCTTTCTGGAATACCAAACGCAGTGCGTACATTCACAGACCAGTCACTCGGAATTCGTTTTGCAAGCTTGGAGTTGTTATGATGCACGGTAGAGGTTCCGCTGGCGCAAGCAGGCCGTTTCGAATTGAAGCAGAATGCAGCCACTCTAAACTTGACTACCGGTAATGCATGTTGACCACCGTAATACGTATAAAAGAAATTCGGGCGCATTTCTTATCCGCGTGTGATTATTCAAGGCAGTAATACGATGAATTGTTTTGAAACAGATATCTTGAAATATTTCACAGTCGCGTAGGTGAAAATATTGAACAGTTAGTTTCTTTATTTCAAAATAATGAATTTAAACATCGTTCAAAAAAGTCGGAAGACACCTAAGTACTTCTTATGAGTTGTAAATGCGAAAGCATGAATGTCCGACGATCGGATGCTAGAGGCGAGCCATGTTCGTCGGCGTCGAGACGAACAGAAGCCTCCGAGCGTGCGCCAAAGTGTCCGTTTTAACCGGCGCGGGGCCCATAGTGGCATGTGCAGCATTAGGTTGCGGCTGTTAGTTTTATCGGCGCCTGGCGGCACGGACACGCAGCGTCATCTGGCGGCGGTCGTTGAAAGTGACGCGCGCAGCGGCCAATGGGAGCCTTGTCGCCGCGCGCCAGCCAATGGGGCCTTTGGGATCAAGCCGTTTTCGCGCTTCAAATGAATGACGTCGGCTTGGTCCATGAGACACTTAATGCTTTCGCATTAAAAATCACTTCATGAGCAAGCATTTACGTACACTGTCCGACACTGTTGGGGCGAACAGGGTATCGGTGCTTTGTTGCAAGGGGATACGTGCTAAATCAATAAAGTTTATCTAAAAAATTAAGAAAGACGTCGAGAACTACGTACTAATACTGTACAAGTACCTAGATGGGCATGTAGACTATAAAAAAAGTGAAAGCCAAGTAATTAGTACGAATTACAACAAACAGTATTTGTTTTGTTACTTTTGCTCACGTATGGGTGCAAAGCCAAGTTTTCCTTGAATTCAAATCTTCATATCTGCAGGCTAGAAAACTTTGAAAAAGGGGAAAAGCCATAAAACTCATAACGCCAAATATATTCAGCGCAAGACAAAAAAAGAAAAAAAAACATCTAAAATATGCGTACTTTTATTGTTAACGCGTTTAAACCACTCCATAACTGGGTCATTTTATTGGAATATAAATCCCGTAGACTAATAATATTATCGGCTTCGAGATGTTGCCGCTCCCCGAACAAGACACTTTCTTTTAAACATTTATTCTGGCTCAGATTCCTCGCTTGACTCTCCACATTTTCTGTGTAACATAGAATTGTGCCTGAATTAATGGAAAATTAAACATCGCACACTGATCTTGCAAATACTGTAGCTAAATAATTGCATTTTTAATGTTTATGAAATATTCGCTAAAACCAAAGTAATAATGGTAAGTCCTCTTATTCACCATCGAAGAGACAGAATCCACGCGCGGTTTCCCCTATTAATGCCCAGGAGCACCGCAATGGGGTCGGTGTTTGCTTCACTTTGAAACCGGAAGTCCCATGGTCACTAGCGCCAGTTGAACCTCTAGAGTACATTACAGTAACTCCTTGTCTGCAAGGGTGATAAGCGCTGGCAAGGTGTATGGAGCTCAACAAGCTGCTCATGCCTTTTGACACAAAATGTCGAACATATCAACATCTGCCGCCGACAAACAACATTGCCCTTTTAAATCGCACCTAGTTCGAAAGCTGGCACTGCAGAATAGACTATAAATAAAGTACTGTGTTTTCGGGATATATTTTCCTTGAGAAAACAAGATGCAGTCGTGGGATTCACCGACTTACAAGGAACTTGTACGTGACCCGAATGCTTGGAAAACATCCCGTTACCGATAAGAAAGAAGATGGGACGAGGGCTTTGGTTCCCTCGGCAGCTGAGGCCGAGTGTCGCCACCGGCGGCCATTGATTGACACCAGCCAATGCATAGGGCTCTATGGAAAAAACGAGAAAAAGTGCCGTTTCCCCGTTTCTAAGCTGTTGTCGGCACTGAAACTTTTTGGATGCTTTTCGATAAGCCCGTCAAGTAGCTTGCGCACAAACATTAAAACTGACTGCCCTCGCAGTTCGTATAAATAAATATTTTGTGGTCGAGAGTGACTCCGTTGTAGTGCAGCTCAATGAGGCGAGAGTTACCTAGAGTTACCACGGAGTCGGTGGCGGTTTTGTCGAGTTGGGTTTAGCAGACGACAAGCTCGAAGGCTACGCGGAATTTGCTCACTTTCGAAAAGCTGCTGTCGAGATGAAACTTCTTTGTCATTCATCAAGCTCTGGGCTTCCCCGAGGACGGTCTCACTGACGGCAAGTTCCTTTGTTTACTCCACCACGAGAGCAAGCTTGCCAGCTCAGCCGTTGGTGCTCCGGTACGTTTAACGTTTTTAATCGGCGTTCGAACGTTTGACCAAATACCGATTCGATCTCCCAACACCTGACATAAGGATCGCAGCGCACCATAAAATACTCGCCTCCGAGCACAGCGTACATGCTTCAATATTCATACTTTTGTGCGTTTCTCTCATAGACTTGCGTGGATTGCCTGGTGTCAAGCAATGGCCGCCGGTGGCGACACCGACGGGCTCCCGATCCGCGATCCAGCCTACTACAATAGAGATCAGTGGTTTTAGGTAACAGTTTCGGACATTCGATTCGGTCCGATGGGCCCTCCGGTACGAACTGCGCATGCGCTACCACAGAAGACTCGCACATGGGCAGTTCGTTCCGAGGGGCCCGTCGTACAGTATTGGATGTTAAAAAATGGTTTCCTAAAACTCCCTAATATGTTGGTACCCGTAAAGGGGCCCCGTTACTCTAATAATCGTGCAACACTCGTGATTGAGCCCTTGGCTTCAGTACTCATAAGTAACCAACGCAGGAAATAATTGCGAATCATTTGCCTGGAAGGAATCGGGTGTTTGGCTTGCATCAGGTTTGTCCAGGTATGTTTCTGTCGTTTCGCTTGGCGAGGCACGGAGCTCTAAAGTATTGATCAGTGCGCCTGGCTTGCTAGAGCGAATACTTTCAGGTCGCGTTTCCATTGTTAACCACGAGGCTTCCCCTCCTTAATCGCAAACGCTATGCAAAACAACAATAAAACAAAAAAATGCAGAAATTGCATGTTAGTTTTGTAGATATTTTGTGTCGTTTCAGTCGCTTGCTACCGCACATCCACAGCCGCTGACAGCCGCTAGCATACTCCGATAAACTACGAGAGAGAGAGGAAACGAGAACGCGTCAGAACATCGCAATGCCGAGCTCTGATTGCAGCGATTAGTGGGTAGACCTAACGCTAGCAGCCTTTGACTCCACTGCACTCGTCGAACGCATTCGAATGCAAAAACCGAACGCCGGACGCCGGCGATCGGCGTTCTAACGCGTTCACCGAGTGCAGTGGAGACAAAGGCAGCTAGCTTTAGGTCTACCCATTAATCGCTCCAACCAGAGCTCGGCGTTTCCAGGTTCCCGCTCGCTTTCGTTTCCTTCTCTCCCTCAGTGTCTTGGCGCGTTGGACCGTGGTTCGAGCGAGATGGTGCGATAGAACGCCGCTTTTGTGATCGCGTCTTGAGAGCGTTCCAGACGGTTTTAGAAAAGAGACATTCTACGACCGTCTCCACGCTTGCGAGTGCTGAAGACGGTCGTAGAGTGTCTTCAAATCGCAGGCCATGTCGAGCCCCGCCGCGCGTCCGCTCGCGCGGCCAGCAGATGGTGTCGGGCGGCAGACTACAGGCACCGGACGTTGCAACAGGGAGCCGTTAGGCTTGTGAAATGGTTTGGTTGAGCAGCTGAGCCAATCCGGTGGTAACGGGCACGGCCACGTTTATGTGGGCGGTTCTGTCTAAAGAGTGGCGCGGGTTGAGACCTCCCCTTATATTGCGTACCGCGTCCTCAATATTGCTCTAAAATAGTTTTTTTCTTTATGTCGCCTAAAATTAAATTTGTGACATACCTGTCCCATCTAGAGACTTTCAAAATTCGTCTTTCTAAGTTTTTTGTTTTTTTTAAATTTATTTTAGTGTTTTCTTTTTTTTAGAAACGCAGGGCGTTGTGAGCCGGGAGCTTGTTATTAGTATTTCAGTAAAAAAGCAGATTGCAACATTAGCAGATAAGAACGTCTAAAAGAGAATCGCAAAGCATGAAGTGTGACCACACGCTGAATGATCCATCTAAGGAAGAGAAACAAGTCACATCATTTCATGGTACACTCAATTCGCACTGTCTGAAGGTTTAAACCATAAAAGTTGTGAACTCGCATGGAGCAATGTTTTGAACCGCCTTCGCACGAGCAAAAAAAGCGATATAAATATATATTAACAAACTTGGTGTACAAATCTAAGTGCCGAGCGAAACTAAAATATATAAAAAACGACGAGCGCTCAGCAACCTGATAGCCGTGTTATTGTCGCGGGCCGATAACGCTGGGTGGCAGATGGAGCTTGTTGACAAGCGAGCGTAATTTAATCGCCCTTCAGACCTCGGCACCTGTCATCAGTGAGGCCACGCGACATGATGACCAAAAAAGGGAAAGACAAGTTTCACGATCGCGAAGCCACGTGTAGCTTGCGGTAATACGCCCGAATCGACCTGTCGTCAGCGCTTATACTCCATTCGAACACGTGGCGGTTTTCAATTTCCAGTGGTGCCGGTTTCGTTTTCGTAGATGGGTGCCCTCCTGTCCCGACTTGTCTTCGTTCGCTCACTCTTGATCGACGTACGTGAAAAACAACCTGTTTGCAAAGCCACCTATACTGTAAAGCAACGTCGTCCTTTGAAGAGTACTGCATGCTATCCAGCAAGAGGTAGAACCTTTTGAGATATAAGGTTTCGCAGTTTAGGAGTTTATTTTTCGTTGAATTCCGGGAGGGGCGTTTTTGCGATTTATTTGTTTCCTCAAACAATCCGGTGCTTTTCGGTGTAAATTTTTTATGTCAGACAAGAATTCGGTGCTTATCGGGCCCTGCCATGAAGAAACAGACACGGGTATTAAATTCACCAAGCTCCGGAGAGCATACTTGATCCCGAAATACTTGGAAAACGTCCCGGCACCAGTAAAAGAAGGAAACGAGATAAGGCGTCCGCTTTCTTTAGAAAGAACTAGCCTCGCGAACAGTTTTCTGTGGCTCCGATCGAAGTAAATACAAAATAGAATTGTAGTTGAAGGTTATTTGTTTCTCAAGTAGCTTGGAGTTTTTTTTATTGAAGGAAAGCTTTAATTTAGGATTCATCGAGTGTCACCCTTTTTTTATAAAAACGACTCGGGGGTTATATTTCGCGCTTGATCGGTATTTATCGAAACACAGATCCCTATATATAACAAATAAAAGAAATAATCCCTGCGAACGTGAATAAAAACAATAATTGGATACACGTATAATGTGCACTCCGGGACGCTGTTAGCGCCAACAAGTCATCGCCGGGTTTCTATTTTTCTTTATTGAACGCTCGTCATCAAAACTACTATTGTTGTAGAAGGTGCTCCGTTGGGGTAAACCCAGATTTGTGCCCACTTTTAAATACTCTACTCAAGATACTAAATTTGAAATACTTTTGTTTGTATATCGGTATCTTGCAAATACATTTCGTCTAGAGTATTTCCTACTTTATCTTGAATAAATGTTTCGCTACCTTGTACTCAGTACCTCCAATACGTTTTTCAACCTTCGGAAATATTTTTCGCCGGAACAATCTACGGAACTAGGGATCGTCAGGCTCCAGAGGTGAACTGATTGCAAACTTTGAGGTAAGCGACCAAACACAGGACAGGAATCAAGGCACGAGCAAAACGCAGTTTACGAAAGGCAACAAAACACCAAATGGATAGAACCAAGAACGGCCGCCTTTATATGAACTCTTCTTCGTTTTCTCTTTTTTTTTCTTCAAAAGTTCTCTTTGAATGGCACATCGGTTAGAGATTGCAAAGGGCTGGTGACGTCATTCGGGTTCACACCTCTTGTATGAAGCTGGGGTGGTTCCGTCAGCGGATGAGTGTGACGCCGGCGCTCGGTACGGTCACAATGAAGCATTCTCGGAAATTGTCAGTTCAGGGGGCTGAGGCATGAAAATGCGCGAGCACCTTTTCAAGCGAGCGCGAACACTCCCTCGGCCAACGAAGCTAAATCCTCCCGGCTTCATTGAGCTGCAGACATTTTCCCCCCAAAACCCCTTGTAGGCCTATTGTCTCAACTTTGGCGCCCAATCTCGTCCGAAAGCGTTCCTTTTATCTCCTTCCAATTGTTCAAATCGTATCATTCTCAGAATCCTCTAACCCAGTCTTCCGCCAGGTGGAACCAGGGATTGAAATCGTTTTTGTGGACACTATCTAGTGCTACTTAAGGCCTGTTCACATCTTGCGACCGAGTTCGACCGAGAGGATCAAACCGGTTTTAAGACTTTGCGACCTCTTAGGACCAGCTCCGCCGGCAGCGCATCCGGTCCTAAGAAGTCGCAAAAGGATTGAAAACCGGTCTGGTCTCTCTCGGTCGAACTCGGTCGCAAGAGTGTGAACGGGCCTTCATGCTTACCTCTTGATCTTCTTAATACTGTTTTGAGAGTTTGAAGGTACAGGTGTCCCTCTTTGCCTTTAGCTGAAGAGACAAAATATTCGCTTTTGGTTGTCGACCAGCGACAGAGGCTTCTCTCCCCTAGCCGATGTTTCTCATTAGCGTGTACTCTTGTTGTTTACTCGCGTATTCATCACCAAGTCTGGCTGTCTGATCAACTCCTATTCCTAGTTTGGCTGTTAGGAATAAGCAACGCCGAACTGTGTGTGAATTACGTCGAATCGTGACATGGCGCATTACGAAACTATTGCGGAATGCGTCATGATCCAAGCTCTGCCGCCAAACTGAAGCACACCACTTGTAATGCCTACAATACGTAAGTCATCCTTGTTCCTAAAATTTTTGGTACCCATTATGTTGCGTGTTCCGAATATTTCAAAGTAAACTTCGATTATAGCAGCTAAGGCGCTTCTTGAAAGTCACACAGATCACAACTGAATTTGAACACCGCCTTTTTACTTTTTTATTTTTATATTGACATCTTACAACCTAATTGCCGAGTATCTTCGAATTTAATTCAATCACCTTTTTAGGGTATTTGTACACTACTCAAAATAGTGCCGAACATCGTCTCGTCACTTCACCCGTGATAATAGTTTGTAGTGAAAGTAACTTGAATTCGACTCTAAATAAATTTTCAAAGGGGTATTCAGTATCTTATTTTAAGTATTTTTGTTGAGTATTTAGCACAACACTGGGTAATGCTGAGGGTTAAATATTAATGCGCGCCAGCACTATTCCGTAGTAAAATGTGGAGGAAGTGCCAAAGCCGGGTTCGAGCTAATAGTGTCGCGTCGCTGTTTACGTATCGTTTCCTGATACCGTGGTTAAAGAGACATGTAGCACTTGTCGGCAGTACTGCAGACAAGTGTTCTTTGAATAAACGCCAGTTGAGGCTAAAAGGAGCGTTCTCCGTAGCGACAGGAAATGACAGAGAGGTAACATCCATTTCCGAATTTAATTAGTTGACACCAGTGAATGCTCCAATGGAGAAACATCGTTAGGTCCGTAATATGCTATTTTAAAATTGTTTTCAAACTACGCAAGCATAAATTGTGTTCTTATATGTCAGTTTGAAGAGACTTAAAAAAAAACAATACGGTCATTGTCCGAAGTCAGATGTTTTTTGGAGAAAAGATATGTTCCCTCTCAGAGTAAAAAAAAAAAAAGCATTACAGTTCAAAACTTACAAAACCAAAACAAAAAAAAACATTGAACAACAGACGTTTGAATTGTGTGGCAGAAATATAGAAGAAACCCTGAAACCTGCTGGACGCATATGTGGCTATTTACAAATGAGATAAACGCAGCTTTAGAGGCTTGACTACACAAAATGTTGCATCTTTTAACAACTCGGCCTTAGAAATATTCGTTGCAAAGCGGCACAAACGACTTTAATTTATTTTGAGTAGCAATGAAGGGGTTGTTGTAACGATAAGTCCTGTATTTCTTGGCATAGCGCTCTGTATTCATTTTCGGGTTTAACTTTATTCCAGACATTATATATTGTCAGAATATATAAAAAAACTGTTGTTTTTTATATTATGGAGCATGACATTGTTAATTGTTGTCTGCTGACTTAAAAGCCTAACTTTTGCCTGGTGCGCAATCTTTTGATGTCTCCCTCTGCTTGTCGTTGATAAAGAAATATATCGAATGAAGGCACAGAAAAAAAAATGAGACGTTTATAACTACCCGTAATGCCGCATTAGAGCGCAGCTCTTGAGGAGAAGGAGGGGAGGGCACAGAGAAGAGGGTATTCCCTCGCCCTCCGTACTCTCCTCCTCTTATTCCTCCTCCCGTCCTCCTTCTCTCCTTCGGCAGCTTCAGATGAAGGTCACGACCTTCACCTGACCTTCACTGTGAAGGTTGTGATCTTCGTCGTGACCCTAGCAAGTGACCTTCATGACGCCACTCGTGATTCTCGTGACGCAATACGTGATGTTACGTGTGACGTCATTATAGGAAACGTCCCAAAATGCAACGCGCGGTTGCGCCAACGGCGATGGCGACGGCACTCAAGCCGGAAACGGGCGCCTAAGCGCTGCGCTTTAAAGCAAAAGACGGATATTCAACCATCACACAAGCTAGCCTGCACTTCAACCTCCGCCCACCTCCTTTTGAGATTAACGCCTTGTCTTCGTGCGCATTTTGTTTGGGTCTACTTTGCTTGAAACGAGAGTTTTGTTTTTGATATCAGCTTGTTTTCTTTGGGAGGCTATGATAACGAATGACCGTTTGGGAACATTTACCTCAACAAGACAAAAAAAGAAGAAAAAGAAGAATAGAGCGTTCAACCTAGACTCTCTAACAGCATCGCAGCATTTCTTAATGCAAAAAAGTGAAATAAACGTTTCCTACCTACCATCTAACAGCCTATTCACACATTTGCGTTTGACTGTAATCGAGTGTGTTGTAACCTCTTGCGACCATATGCGACGAGAGACAATGCTGGCGTGCATCTACCGGGTGGCTGCCCATCACTTCAAATTTGTGATTATTTCCGAAGATTTCACGCATCGTTCGTTCACCATTGGCTTGGCATACTTTGTGGGAATGTTATGAGAGACCCTGTCTCATGAATAGTACGTAAATTTGATCACGCAAAAAAAAAAACACCTTCAGTCTAGTTATACACAATTCCAGGGCTTATCTGCCAGATGGAGCTAGTGGGCGTGCGGGTTACACTGATTGGGGGTGTGTTCTTTTCACGTAAATCGGACACAAGAGATGATGACGCACGCAGTGATACTATAATAATATCAATAGTTTATTCACCATGCGTACATGTACATATGGTGAAAGCAGGGGAAAAAAGCTGTCTGAGCGGCTAGACTGATCCCGAGCACCCTTGCAAACATGCAACGGCGACAAAAACAAACAAATATATACAGGGTGTTTCACAAAAGGTGGACAAATTCGATATGGCGAAACTTACGCATCGCAACAAAAAATGACTTCTTTTATTTTGTTCCTCGGCCAGGGGCCTATTTAGGAAAATATTATAATCCGGGATAATTAGATTGTTCATTATTTTTGCGTAATTCCTTTTTTAATATTGTGTTTGAGGGCATGGTTTTAATTAGAAAATTGCTCAGCATCCTCAACAAACACTAAATCAGCAAATTTTAAAGCGATAGAAGGCACGCCTAGAATTTTAAGGCCTTCTGAAAAACCGCACAAATTCGTCGCGTTTTTAAGTTTCGGCTTGCTATCGGAGCGCATCTCGGCCCAAACGGCACCGCGTTCCATGGAGAAGTAGTGCAACCAGCCTCTGCTGCGTCGCGTGATGACAGCACAACAGAGGTTAATTGCACTATTGTGCTCCGATTGCAAACCGAAGCTTAAAAACCCGTCAAATTTGTGCGGTTTTTCAGAAAGCGATAAAATGCTTCGCGTGCCTTCTATCGTTCTGCAATTTGTTGATGTTGTGTTTTTCGATGACGCTGAGCAATTTTCCAATTGAAACCATGCCCTTAAACACAATATTTAAAAAGCTAATTACGCAAAAATCATGAACAACCTAATTATCCCGGATTTGAATAATTTTCCTAAATAGGTCCCTGGCCCAGGACAAAAACGGAAGAAGTCTTTCTTTGTGGCGACGCGTAGTTTTCGCAATATCGAATTTGTCCACCTTTCGCGAAACACCCAGTATATATATATATATATATATATATATATATATATATATATATATATATATATATATATATATCATATATTCGAACACTAGTAAGGAACCGATACTTAGGCTGGGCGATATGCATAAGGCTTTGCGAATTCGAAAAATGCTCGGGCTTATCTTGCATTTGTCAATGCCTGTAACAGTGTGACTGCTAAAGAAGTAAACTAGATTCTCGAAAGAAAAATTATTTCGATTTGTGTTCAAGTATTTCGAATTTTTACTCCGCCAGTAAAAACGAAAGGAATGACTTGAAATTCCTTACGTAAATAAGGATAGAAAATAATCTATCTTTACTCAAGAGAATATTTATTACGTCTGTGCAGAAGTGCAGAGGAAAAAAAGCACGTAATTTGGTTACTCGTAACAGATTTCACAAGAAATAAAATGCGCCAGCCTATGTAATGTCTTCACCAAAATCAGTTATTTGCTCTGCTTGAAGATGACCAAAAGAGGGTAGCCCGGTAAATGTTCTCAAGCTACGAATATACGTCTCTGAAATCAAAACACTAAAATGTATCAACTTTTAGGGACACCGCAAGGTAGCATGTCTTCATAAGCATTATCTCTGTCATCCATGCGAAATTGTGCAGAATTTTTGTTTTTCTGCATTACCTCGCACTGTCGTGTCGTCATCTTAAATATTCCTTAAATTTTCAGCACATGTTTAACTCGGCCAACCTATTAAGATATCATTGTTGCCCCTCACAATTGTGGAGTGTAAAAGTCTCTCAACATCGACAATTTGAAATAATGGCACTATAAAGTTTAAAAAGAATCAACTTTTATTGCGTTTTGCCATGTGTACCGCATTTTCCGGACTATAGTCCGCACCCGGTGTATAGTCCGCAAGGACCGAATTCACTTGAAAAAAAAAAGAGATTTTCGTTTGATTTTCCGCATCAAATGAATAGTCCGGACGCAGTGCATGTTGCGCACTTAATAACTAATCCAAGCGTAGAAATTATAATACATAGCACATCTTAACAAAGGCATGCTGTATTAACTCACAAAAGAGCTTGTATCATAATAAAGTTTTATGTATATACACAGTTATTCATAAAATTCTTCATGTCTTGTCAAGTGAACGATATAGAAAAATACAAAACCTTGTACAGTCCGCCCCTGAAGATAATCCGCACCGGGTAAAATTTAAACTCTGAAGTCCGTGGACCATAGTCCGGAAAATACGGTAATTGTACTCGCATTGACTTGTGTTTTCGAGCTTGCCTCGGGGAGATGAGGCATACAAATTAAGCGCTCCGCCATTGCTATCTACGGGATGCTGGACGTCGTCACATATGCTCTTGGGAACCCTTGCCTAGAGAACAGGAACCGAAACTCCCAAGTGACTGCGACCCTAGGTGGTAAGCTTTGCGCTCCTTCTGGTCTCGTAAGGTCTGCAACTCTCGAAATACTTAGCACGCTTCAAGCCTATGTAGTCTGAAAATATGACCCTATAGGGCAAAGGCTAATCTCCAATTCAGGTTACGCGTGTGCGCTCCTGCGGCCGCACGCTTCGTAATTACCGCGTTCGGAATCGCCTTGTTTACCCGCCGGGCGTAAATGGCGGTATTTCGACGGAGAAAAGGGAGCCGTGTTTATTGCGCTGCGAAAATAAACCTTGCGCCGCGGAAACCTCCGACGCCACAGTCGTGTGTTGTGCTAACAGTTTGGACACGCGGTGGATTGGGATATTGTTAACGATAAAACAGCAACCGGATTTTGGCAGAGAGCACTACTTCTCTCTCTGTATTTGTAGGCTCGGTTTTCCGCTATTTTAGTGAGTAAACATGCCAAAAATTGCTTGCAACTTTCGAACAAAAAAGTTGACTTTGGCCTCCTATTGCAATTCCCGGTTTACGTAATTACACGAGCCTTGATAATGCTCAAAAAAGGATTTTAATAGTTTTCATTAAAATACTTGGTGGTTATGAAGCACATAATACTCACGTAAAAAATTTAATTGCATAAAGATTGTGTAATGTATATTTTGGACTACGGATTTAGTCTTAAAATTATCTAAAACGCGATTTTTTTATGGTTTCTGTCCAATGGAACAAAGTTTCCGATCGATTACAGGAGATATTGAAACTATAAAGCGCAAGGGACAGACACGGACATGAAGTAAACAGGGAAGCACTATACTCTCAACTGGGGTTCAATGTGTTGAACCAACTAGACCACATTAATATTTCAGTATATTTTATTACAAGGAGTTATAAGGAGAGGAATCAAAGCGAGTGTATTTCTGTCTGCGTCGAATATGATGTAAGTGATAAACAAGGGAACTTAGTTTTCGAAGGGTTTCTTTCGTGATCAACAATTAAGGGTCTTAAAATAAATACTGTGGAATCTAAAACAATTGTTTTAGACGTGTAAATTAGCACGTTGCAAGTAATTATTATCTAAAGATTGATACCGACCGGATTGAAGTAGTCAAACAACAAAAACGCCAGGTGTCATTTTTTCAGAACATATGCAATGGGATAATCACAAAGATTACATCGTTAAGAAATTGTCATAGGTTGTTAGAATAATGTGTCCTTGTCGCTCGTTGTTGCCTGTAAGTATAAAAATTCAAATTTATCGCGCTCTGTTCAGCTACACAAATTAACTTATTGTTATGTGATTTAGGGTGCAACATCTAAGTGTAATGTTCATAAACTTACGATCCCCCAAAAGAAAATGCTGCGTTTTATTGCAAACGCGCCTTACGACACTCATACCAGAACCTATTATTTTCTAAATTCAACGTCATTAGATTTACCAAACAAGTACCGTTTGGTAAGTTCTTATTTATTTTAAACTTATGGTTTTTTTTCTTTTTCGTCTGATTGATCCCAACTGTCAAAACGTGAATCTTCAATCCATATCTGACGCAGAGAGTTCTGCAATGTGCCTCATCTTCGTACCAATCACGCATTGCACTCAATTGCTCATAACCTGCCTAGTTTACTTAAAACGTTTATTATGGACCACATTGATATTCACTTCTCAGAATGGAAGCTTGGGCCGTCTGTTTCGCTGTCCGTGATATTCACAGTTTAACAACAAAGAATGTACGCACGTGTTTTGTTCAGACAAAAGTTTATTGTATAGTTCTTTTTATTACCATGCCCTGTAAAAGCAGGGGCACCATTCTTAGTCAAGCTACCTTGTGGAAGCTTTCTGTCTGGTGCCCTGAGCAAAATAGTGCTAAAATAATCAAGTTCAAGTTCAAGTCACAGACAGTTGCAGCAACGCAGAGCGAAGCATGGCTAGAGACAATTTTTATCAGTGCACAGCCACTGGAATTGCAAAACTTGTGGACCAAAACGCCCGAGAAGAGATAACAGAGCAAGAAGCGTGTACAAATAGTAATCCACGACCTGCATTGCTTTATCTAAACCAGTGAATATAGCTGCTTTCAGAAGTCCATTGCATCGCCCGATCTAGACCACATGGTGGTGTGCTCGTTCAAATGCAGCAGAAGTGTGGCGTTTTATACCGAAAAAACCTCGCATGCGTATTGCCGTCTACTAACGGGAGTATTAACTCGAGCAATTTCGTCCACCTTTTTGCTGTTACGAGCTGTCAGCACGTGCCGAAGGCGTATGTTCCAAACATTCACATGACACCCTCATATGCATAATGGACAGAGGCTTATATGTCTCATCACACACGCACACACATTGAGACAAAATGGTGACTTAACGTTGGCAAATACTTTCTACACTGGAAGTTATAAGAGGTAGACGCTCAAGCACTGCTTTATCTAGACCTGCCGTTCTTACAACAGAAGTTTCGGAAACCCCTTCTGCATCGGCCGAAGTGATGAGGGACCCCATCTGCCGGGAAGCGAGGTGTGGTATTGAACGATTGAAATGAAAAAATATTAAATGAAGATAACAGAATGCATGCAAACCAACTTTGCAGCCTTGAAGCAGAAAATATTCAGACCTACTCACTCAGTGCGAGCAAGTTTCGTCTATTTAGCTTCGTTGCTACATCAGTCACTATTAAATCAATCAAGCACCAATAAAAAATGTTAGTGCTCGGCTTCAGTGATGGCTTAAGGCTTCAGGGATTCCAAGAAGGCCTTCAGGGACCCCAAAGGGTCCGCGGACCCCCATTTGAAAACCACCAATCTAGACTACCACGCAATATCACAAAATGGCGCTGACTGCTTGCCAACTACTCCTTCTCATGTCTTTGCATCACTATAAACAGTTCCACTTGAACCTCCGCTAAAAATCGTTATGCGTCCGCTTGAAGTCCGTCAGCTGTCAAAAAAAATAGTGCGTCGTTTGCTCTGCGATATTTAATTCATTCGAGACCGGAGGAAACACAGCTCAATGCCGTTTGAGCATGATGACATCGTGACGTAACAAAAAAGGTATGTCTATGACACCGTACAAAAAAGGTAATATCACGGGAAGAAATTCTAGGTCAGCGGCATGTAGCTGGCTGGAAGCGAGGGGGACTTTGCTCCACGTCGTGCTCCTGCATCTTGTGAGGAGGCAATCATTCCGTATACCTTGTTTAATACGCGACTGATCGCGACGACAAGGGTCGGCGAAAGCGCCACTTTTTTAGGATGAATAAATTCAAAAATGAAGGTGTCGTTTCAGTAAGCAGCTTTTATCTTAGTTTGTATGTAGCAGTTTGAGTTGGGTGAAATAGCTTGGCGGCGGTGGTTTTCCATGAGCACATCACACTCAGCTCACCAATTACATACTAATTTGCGCAAAATGTTCACGACATACCACATTCTAAGAAATCCGGTGCGTCTACTTTACTGCAAAGCACTTGAGAAAGTCTATCGCTGCAGGATACGATGCGATCTCGGCGAATGATGGGGCGCAAAATACGTTTAGACCTAAAAGAACAGTCTGCGTTGTTGCACTTAGAACTATAGGTTTCACGTGCTTACGTCACTCTCAGTGTGTCAGCGCAAACTTCTTTGCTTTGTGCATACATTTCATCACCCTCGACATTACTCAAGGTCTCTCTAGTAGCTTGTAAGAATTTGGCTTTTATTTATTTATTTATTTATTTATTCGGTTCTTCGTGTGACAAAAGGACCGAAGTCTTTGTATGAGGCACTAAAGCACAAATTATAGCACGCTCACAAAGAGTTATACATTGTAACAACATGAATACAGCCACGCATACAATCTTATAAAAAAGAGTGCAAAAACGATATGGCAGCTATGTGCACAAGAGTATCTCAACTTCACGCTTATAATGTTCGTAATTAAGAAAAAATATTTACAAAGTTGGTGGACATGGCATTTAACGTTTGTTGAATGCGGGTACCAGGGCATAGCTTCTCCTGATGAAAACAATGAAATGGACAGGCATGTCTGCTAACATGGTTAGGTGCGTGGAAATACACGGAACATAACATAGCACAATCAGATTCACCCTGAATCATTCTATTTAAAAATAATACGTCTTGCACGACTCTTCTGTTTGCTAAAGTTTGTGAGTTGAGATTTCTAAGAATGTATGCATAATCATAAAAACACTTTTTTAAACAAAAATACTGTGCATAAATAATACAAATGAGCCTCTCCTGAACATGCTTCATTTGTTTTGATTCGGATAACGTAAGATGGTTACAAGCAACACTGGCGAAATCAGTCCCAGAAAGAATGGGGTTACAAGAAAGACGAATAATACACAAGGGATTTGTGAACTCCTTCGTCAAACGATAGATTATGCCGAACAGCTCAAAAGCAGAGTTAACAATCGGCGATACATGAAATGATATAGAATGCTGACTACAAAAATAAAGACAAGGTCAGGAACTGTGGTGGCGCGGAAAACAGGAGTTGTACCATGAACGTAGTCGTTAGAAATCAGTTGCCGTCTATCTATACATTGATGACATTTTGGTTTTATTAGGACTGATAATGAAATTATTAGATAAACACCACTCATGCACACGTGACACATCGTCATGTAAATATGCACAGTCAGCGAGTGACCATACACGAAAAGAGAGCTTCGAATCATCAGCGAATAACAACTTACAATTTTTATGCACATTTCAATGTCATCAATAAAAATCATAAACAATAGTTGTCCCAAATAAGAACCCTTGGGGACACCGGACGTGGGAGCAAAGGGTTCTGAGAAGACGTTTCAAAATTCTCACACTGCTTCTGCGGTTTTTTAGGCAAGATTGAAACCATCTAATAAGGACTGAGACGCCACCATACAAAGAAAGTTTGTGTAGAAACAGCTTGTGGTTTATCCTGTCGAAAGCTTTTTACATGTCGAAATAATCTGTGTCGACTTGACTACGGGTGAGAACGAATTGCACATAGAAATAAAGAAATAAAAAAAGTTAGTTTCCAGAGAACGAACTTTCATGAGGCTATGCTCTAGTGACACAGGCAGGTATGAATACGAATTTTGAAAACCTTTAAAAACAACATAGCATAGAAACTGGACTATAGTTGTGAACCGCTCAAGCATCCCCGCTTTTGTGCTCAGTCTCTACGACCAACTTTTCCAGGAAAACTGGAAGGAACCCAGCCGCAGAGAAAGAGTAAAAATGTGTTCAAGAACAGGCGCAAACAATTCGGCACTGCCCTTGACGATGAAACTTGGTACCCGGTCAAAGCACACCGATAATTCTGGTTTTAGTTTCTTTATCGCCTCAAATATTTCAACCGTATCTATACTCGAGATATTCAAAATATCATGTACATCAAATTTATTGGACGAGGAAGTGCCTTAACATATCTCTGGAATAACATTAACGAAAGTGGTCTGCGAAAACATCTGCAACTTTTTAGGCCGGGTTACGTATGTCCCATTTCCCTTCCGCAACGAAATACCGTTCGCTCGGTCCTTCGTAGGCTGTTTAACAAATCGCCAGAACTCGTCTGGTCTTTGGAACAAACTCTCTTCAACTTGCAATTGGTGAGCACGTTTGTATTTAACATAAAATTATTTTAGGAGCGTTCTGTAAAATTGAAAATTTGTGTCCAATGAATTCGCACCTGTTGATATCAAAAGTTTTTGAAACTGCTCCTTTTTGCGCGTTTATAACGTAATTTCTTGAAAACCCTGTCGGGTACTTTGAGGACTTAATAATAAGCTGAGGTTTAAAAATATCAGTGCCCTTTCTGACAGTTAAAATCAAGTTTTCTGTGGCGGTATCAACAAAGTTATCATTGAGAATCATCAACCAATCGTAAGCTTGACAATATGTGTACAATCCTAGTAGTCACCAGTAATATAGGAATAGCGGGAATAACTCTCTCGAGCACGCGTCTCCTGTAAGAAAAAGAGAAATACGCAACAAAGGTTGAGTGAAAAGCATCAGCACAAACAAGCGTATCGCTTACTGCAGTTAGATAATCAATACAGATTAATGCAGTTAGATCATCAGTACGACCTACCACAAGTGTATCGTGAAACGCAGATGCTCTGGCGTTCCCAGAATGCACAAAACTTTTACAAAACCAAGGCGTATATTGCAAAAATGTTACGACGTAGCTTAGGACATGGACTTCAGAGAACCAGTGCAGAGAAGCAGACGGCGACGGAATACTGCCGCGGCGACATCTAAGCCAATCATAAGAGTGTGAAGGGGAATCATGAACCCTTTCTTTATTTACATACGTGCGTTGAATACTGCGTGGTTGTAAGCCCATGATGCATTACTGTCTAAAAAGCTGTTTCACACGATCCGACAAGTGTAATAAACGAAGCTTCGACTCAGATGCAATCGCTTGATTTTCCCAATGCAGCATGGAAACACCAATTAATGAATATACCGGTGCGAAACTGAGGCGTAAACCAGGGAAGATAAACATGCGAAAAACTTGCTGCGAATAACCGGCGTCTGCCTGCGTCTCCAGCGGCGAGTGTTGCATTACACATAAAAACGAAAGTTTGTTCGTAAAGCCAGTGACCTTATAAAGATGAGTGGGAACGATTAGTTGGCATAGTGATACGAACTCTTTGGAGTCCTTATCAAAATGCCGAAAATAAAAACGCCGAATATTGAAAGGGTCGAACATCGGAACGCCGAAAAATCAAAACGCCAAAAAATAAGAACACCGAAAAATAAAAAAAGTGCCGAAATTTCAAAACACCTAAACGCGTGAATGCTTACATGTCTTATCATGAATTTCTTGGCGATCATACATATATCAGCTGAGTTTACACGTTTCTGTTGTGGTTGATGTAATCCTTTATTCTTTCAAACGACACTCAGATATCAACTTCATGTCATGCACAGCACATTGTAGTGCTGCAAGGCTATTAGCGCGTAGTGCAGCAAAGCACTGCAGATCAAGCAGATGTAAGTTTTCGTGTTTATTGTATCTAGTGCATATCAGCTAGAAAAGATAAATCTGGTTGGCTTGAAAAGTAAGTAGAGCTGCAGAATGCATACATAGGATTGGCGGAGCAGTGTGCAACATTAGTATTTGAATACGAAATCATTAACTGTCCCATGGAGCGAAGCCGGCGTTACCTGATGTCTGTAGCAGCGAAAAACGGCACCTAAATACCCATTGGCTGAGGGAAAAGGCACCTAAATACCCATTGGCTAAGCGAAAGGGCACCTAAGTTCCCATTGCATGAGCGAAAAGAGCACACAAATTCCCATTGGCTACAAAGCGGACGCGCCTCATAAATAAAACGCAAAGAAAAATACAGCAACGCAGATGCTTCGTCACGGAAGCCGTCGTGAGGCCGGCGGAGTTCGCCGCGCCTGCGCAGTGGGGAGCGTGATGCCGCCGCCGGAGCGCCGCGTAAAAAAAGGAAGACGTGCCACGCTGCTTGTAGGAATGCACTGCGTGTAGGAATGCTTCCGCATTTCTACACGTAAGCAGTCTTTAGTTTCTCTGCCAAACTTTTATTTGTGGTTTACTAACGGAAATAACGAGGCCGCAGTTATCGTATGTGCCCGAAGGAAAAAGAAAACTTAGATCCGATTGTGTGTCCGCGTACATGATTGACTAACAAAACAAATGGGTACAGGCACTACTGGGGTTGTGAAAAACGAAGTGAGTACATCGCCGGACTGACAGCAAAGAATGTTCGTAAAATTGTTTTGAAGACAGTGCCCTACCGAAGTCACAACCAGGTTCCCCACGCGCAAGAAAAATCAGGTACGATTCTCCAAACACGAGAACTGATGAAGGCTCTTGCGCAATGTTTGAAGTGAGGCTCCCGTCAATATTCTACAGCAGGTCACGGCAAGTGTAGCAGTGTCTGCGAGGCAGCTGGTATGCAAAGCAACCAAGCCTTGAACAGATTGTGAGACGGAAGCGGAACGTGAACTGCTCATGCCAGCCGTCTACTGCATCGGAGATCAACATCGAAGGCGAGTTCAGGACTACCCTATAGATGAACAGAAATTCCCGCGTTGCGACTGCTGACGTGGGGTTCATCTCCTATTTGTTTGTATGTTTTACGAACGATAAGCTGAAGAATTGAACGACACTACAATATGGTTGATGGATGAGCTTTGTGCGAGTAATTTCACACAATCTATCAGTTTTAGCACTAATTAACGATATAGTCCTCTCGAACGTCACCGAACAAGACAAATGTGTCTTCTGGTTCCTCACGTGTATCCGGATGGTTAATATTGAACGTCATCTTTTGGAATTTTCAATCTTTGGGGATGTATGGTTCAACCAAATTAATTTTCGTTTCTTTCTTTTTCTTCGGCAGATTGATTTTTTGACGCTTTTGATTTTGAGGCATTTTAATTTTTTGGTGTTTTGATTTTTTGGCTTTTCGATAATTCGGAATTTTAATTTGCGGCGTTTCGAATGCCTCAAACAATTTTAAAATAAATTTTCCGTTTTTTTATTGATTATTAGTGCCCGTCCCCCGGGTTCCAGACAAGATCACGGATTCTTTCTTAGCCTGCAGTATCTTGCATATGTCACATGCGTTTATGTGAGGATGCAGCCCGCCACTCGAAGGATGGCTTGAAAAGTCTCTTTGGCAGACTGAAACTCATTCTGCGCCCACTTACTGTCATAACCAGGAAATAGAACGGCTCCATATTTGTTAGATATATCCATACGAAAAATTGTCGCCCTCTCGCACGAAAGCTAGCTTATTATGTATGCAAAAGCTTCCTACATATAGCTACCCTGACTGGGCTCATCGGAAATAGGAAGGCGCCCGCCTTTAGCTGTTCTCCAAGCATAGATTACATTTGAGAGTCGATCTGATGTACTCGATCATCAGGCGAATACTCGGAGCGTGAGGCTGTAACTATCTGTGGACCGCTTGCTCAACGTAGGGGTCCAATCAGCCCATAAAAGAGGCCGGAGCTTTTGTTGCGCCGCAGAGCGCAAGAAGTAGTCGATTTCGGTTCAGGAAGTACCGGTAGTTGAGCATGGGTGCTGGTGCTGACGAAAAATGTAATTTCCGTCGGAACGTCTGATTTCTTCTCTTTCCTGACTTGTTTGTGAAAGATGCTGAGCCAAGGAAACAATAAACACGAAAATAAGAAATCTAACTCTCTTGGCAGAAGTGGCGGTGCCCCCTGTCGGACAGCTAGGAAACTCGAGGAAAGAAAATATGTAAGTGCAAATAGAGAGGTCAAGCTTCTTCATGATAAATTGGGGGAGGGGGTGTGATTAGCCACGATGGGTACAAATGCGATGTCTCGGGAGCTACATCTAGGTCACTGTAGCGCAGGGCTGGGCAGTATGGCGAAACAGGTGTATTGCGAGAGTATTTCAAAGATACATATAAGTTTCATTATCTTTGTATTGAGATAAATTTGAGTATCTTTATTTCTGTATTAGCATACATTTGAAAGCTGTATTTTTATTTCAGTACAGAAGTACATTTACCATGTTTAGGCTATGCTGGAATACTCTGCGCGGCTTAGGTATCTCATTATTCCTGTTGTGCAAAATCAACATCTGGATTTTTACGATAAACTGAAAACAACCTTTTTGGTAAACCTAACGCATGCTTCTAACAACAAGGGTGGGAGGGGGGTAGTAAGAAAAATACGTAAAAAGAAAAACAGAAAAAGAGCGCTACGAAGAACATTACTTTCATGAATAGCAGAGGATGTTCCTCCAGAAAGCACTTCATTCTTTTCACTTTCGCGTAGCAAACATGGAAAACAAGCGAGTGGAAAAGAGAGGACCAGCAAACATGGACAGTAAAGAACTTGTAAGAGCTGCTTTTTCTTGTATGTTGCAACAGGTGCTGTGCAGACTAGAATACCTTACTGACTCTAGACATGTTTGACTCTTTCGTTAAATCTTCCCACCTGGGAGACTCAGAAATACTTAGACGACAGTTTGAGACGCACCGTCACAACAAAATGGGGTTCATTTCGGGCTGATGCCTTTTGTCAAGAATGTCTTGCAGACGTCAAATCCATTACAAATATGGGTCACTGGGGATGATATTATTATTTTAGCGGCATTCGTGGTAATCACAGGCATGCGGGCTCTGGGGGTGGCCGCAGTGATTAGATGAAGAGTCTGAGGTAAGGGGGATGCAGAAAGTGAGGCAAGAAGAGGAACAAAAGACCTGGCAACTACATTCGCCACTCACCTTCCGCCATTTGGGAAAGAATGCATTTTTGTATATGCACCTACCTACCTGTATTCCACAATGCATATTCGCCTTTACCTAGAAAAAAAAAATTATGTTAGCATTTGTATACTGACCTTAAAATACACGTATCGCAATATTTGTATTCCAGAACACATTTTCCACTATTGCTGCACAAACCTGCTGTAACTCATTGGAGTTAACAATATATAGTGTTCTTGCACGAAGCAATATTTGCGCTCGTTCATGCCATGCCCCCACAGATTAAAACAGAAAAAAAACACAAATAGAGAATCCTAAAACGAAAAACGTATGGATTCGCAGAATTCTTCGGGGATATTTTTTCCCAAGAAGTGTGAAACAGCACGACATAAATCATGGCAGTTTAGAAAAAAGTTCAGACTCGCCTGTTACCAAAATTCAGTAAACTAGGAAATAACAAAAAGAAAATCATCACATACGTATGGTCCAGAAGAACATCTGGGATTGCGTACGGCTATTTTAATAATAATCAATGTGCATGTACACTAAATATATCAGCCAATAACTATTCCCTAACAAACATGAAACGGGTCTTAATTTTGAAACATAATTCAGTTACTGCAACATTATCACACTGGTAAAATATCAAAATCACTTGTTTATCATTTGTTTTCGGTTGGTGGGATCCAACGGTAATTTACAAAATAACCAATCGAGAGCTTAACCAAAAATGACCCGTATTGTTTTCCAGCAGGAAAAAAGCACCGTTAAAAAAAACGATTTTTTTTTGTTAGCGAAGTTAGAACGTTAAATTTGGTTTCAGAAAATTTGAGGTGAATATCATATCTCGTTTGAAAACTAAGAAAAAAACACAAGAGGAAAAATAAGACATTTTATTGAGACACCACTCAAATTATCAATACAAGGA
>JAZHYW010041338.1:0-28493 GCA_037355805.1 Ixodes ricinus | reverse complement strand
CCATGGGCACTAAAAGAAAAAAGAATGTTTGAACAATTCTGTTTTAGACTTATTCTTGGCGTGAACTATTTTGTGCTACGTCACCAAGTCTAGTGTAGCTTCCACAGTACTCCTACTCTGCGAAAGCTAGTTTCACGGGCACGTGCGATTAAGCCGGAAGATAAAGCCAAGTACAGCACTATGTGCGTTACGCTGACGTTGGTAATGTAGCACGAAATAGTTGACACCAAGTGTAATACCGAACACTTGTCCGTCCGTCCGTTGCAATAGAGTGTTTTAATAGAGCATGTTTCCCCCTCCGCTAAGCCCCTCTGCTACCCGGAACTCTAAAGCCAAGGCCATCGTTACGCAGGCGCAGTGGCGGTTTCTTCGTTGCGGGGGGCTTAGCGGAGGGGGAAACACGGTCTACTAAAACTCCCAATTTTCCCGATAAATTTAGCGGGAAAATTGACATTACGTGACCTGGTGTCACGGAAACGTTACCCACCTTAATTCGCGGGAAAACTGGCATATCGTTGTGTAATATCAGGTTACGTCACGTCACGTCACAATGGGTGTGACGTCAATTAACGTCACACCCATTGTGGTGGTGTGACACCACAACTTGACCCCGTGACGTCTTGTCACGTGACAACCCTGCCGTCCATTTTTCCGTCAATTAAAGGCTCTGTTGTAATCCGACCTTGAGTACAGCGAACGCAGCGTGGCGCAGAACGCGCGCCTTTCATTGGCCGTCGAGCAGGAACGCGATATCCGCGACCAATCAGTTTCATTGTGCGCTGCGCTACAACGCGTTTGCTGCGCTCCACGTCGGAGTATAGCAGCCATTTGCGAGTGAGCTCTGCGCTATATCGTCACGTGGTCTATTATCCCGCTAAATTTAGCAGCGAAATTTCGCGCCAGTTTAGTTCACGTGACGTTAAAATCATCTGGTGGGCTAGTTGGATATGCGTCTTGGTAAAAGTGGCGCAGACAAGGAAGGATGAACGCTGAAAGTTATCACAACTGGCGTTTAGCAATAAACTGCAGTTGTAAGTAGCACTCTGTTCTGTTTCTACGTTCTTCCTCGCGCTAAGGTTACCGAAAACTCGTACGAATAAAGGGAGAGATTAGAAAGCGGAGGGGGAAAAGTAAGGGTTCTAAAGTAATTTTAGTACTTCTACTAGAAATAAATATGTTTTTGTGATTACTTCCTAAAAATGTATTCGAATGATTACAAAATGACTTCAAAACATGATCGATGACATCTAATTTGATTACTTGTAACGAGCGTCTTAAAAGTTGGCTATCAGCCGACACCATCTTGAAAGATAGGGCACCGCTCACGCTAGACTAAGCAGGCTTCTGAATTCCACGTTGCAGCACACATCACAGTAATTTGAGTTTTTGTTGCGTAAAGTCAAACGGAGAGCGGTTTGGTTGCACGAATAAGTCATGAAACTATTTGTCTCGTTCTATCATGATGTCCGCATAAAACGTCAGCCACGAGCCTACTGTCGACTGCCCGTTCGACTACAGGAATTTGCGCACCATTTTATTCGTATGTAAAGTTGCGTTCGTAGGTGCGGAACGTAGTTAAAACCATGACTGCGCTTGCTTAACTGGCATATTTAAACAGCAGATTAGATATGCGTTCAAATATTTAAATACAATTCTCAGGGACGGTATCACAATATTTCATAGTTCGTATAGGCAAGAATTGTTTTTCGAGAATTGGTCGTTTTAGCAAGTATTTTGACAAGGCTTGGGGAAAATATTCGGATCAGATACGATATGCTATACGATATAGGAACACTAATTACGCGAAGTGGAGTTTGAGCTATGTACGTTTGTGTGTGGGTATGTGCGAATATTAGAATATGATGCAGAACTTGCAAACAGCCCAGTGAGATTTGCAATAAAATCAAATTTCGCTTTTAGGTCAGCAGCCTACGCACGTGATGTGCTTGCCCTGTTTAAGCAAGCAGGAAAGGGAGACTGCTTTCGATAAAACTGCATTTATAGACATCAAACCTACCTGCTTCGCGTGCTCTCTGCAACACTGCTAAGACGTTTGGCGGCCTGGACACTCGAGTGCCGCGAATAGAACTGGCGAGCCAGTAGTCACCGGATAGCAGATAACTCTGCGCGGTGTTCTATATGTGCTCTCGATTGATCGGGAATGGACCAGTAAATTACAGGATGACGCAATCGCAGGTCTTTTAACTGGTAGCTACAATTTTATAGTTACTTATCTTTCACACAAAAAAAAAACAAAAAAATCTGGCCGTTCCTATTGCCGAATCATGTAAACAACCTTTGAGTATCTAATCTAAGCCAGTTCTTTATAAAAGCATGGTACCGCTGAGTCGCTTTTTTTGTTTGTTTTTTTTACTCCTAGCCTAAAAATCATAAGTTTATAGGCACGTTATGAATAAACAGGGGCTTATTTCATCCACGACCTCGTCACCGCACCATGAAACTACTGGCACAACGTAAACGAACGGGGAACATCCTCCCCTAAATGGCATCCGCTGACCAGTTTACTCCACAAACCATTTTCGTTTTTGCTGTCGTTAATGTATTTGTTCTTAAATTGGTCTACAGACTCTTTTTAAAAGTGTGCGCCATCGAGCCACCAGCTAGTCCGAAAATTCGAGTCCTTCATTCTTTGGGCACGTAATGTACGCTGAGCATATATTTACCACGAGTGCTGCGTCATCGATCGGAGAGTACCAAAATCAAATCAAACGCTTCGTGTCCAAAAAAAAATGGCGGCCGCCAATGTTGTTTGAGGAGGTTTTAAAAAGGGTATATTGCTCGTTGATTTTTATTAACTCATTAGATTGTTTCGGAGGCCCGCGAGGCCACGCTAACAACGAGTGGTGATACGCGCACTGTGATCTCCACAAAAATTTCAATAACGACCATTCCCTTTTGACAAGCCCTCGCTGCAATTCTTGGAAAGCACAAAAAACAAATATACGCGCGCGCGCGCGTGTGTGTGTGTGTGTGTGTGTGTGTGTGTGTGTGTGTGTGTGTGTGTGTGTGTGTGTGTGTGTGTGTGTGTGTGTGTGTGTGTGTGTGCGTGTGTGTGTGTGTGTGTGTGTGTGTGCGTGTGTGTGTGTGTGTGTGTGTGTGTGTGTGTGTGTGTGTGTGTGTGTGTGTGTGTGTGTGTGTGTGTGTGTGTGTGTGTGTGTGTGTGTGTGTGTGTCGTGCGTGCGTGTCTTTTGTCCTTGTATTGATAATTTGAGTGGTGTCGCAATAAAATGTCTTATTTTTCCTCTTGTGTTTTTTTCTTAGTTTTCAAACGAGATATGATATTCACCTCAAATTTTCTGAAACAAATTTAACGTTCTAACTTCGCTAACAAAAAAAATCGTTTTTTAACGGTGCTTTTTTCCTGCTGGAAAACAATACGGGTCATTTTGGTTAAGCTCTCGATTGGTTATTTTGTAAATTACCGTTGGATCCCACCAACCGAAAACAAATGATAAACAAGTGATTTTGATATTTTACCAGTGTGATAATGTTGCAGTAACTGAATTATGTTTCAAAATTAAGACCCGTTTCATGTTTGTTAGGGAATAGTTATTGGCTGATATATTTAGTGTACATGCACATTGATTATTATTAAAATAGCCGTACGCAATCCCAGATGTTCTTCTGGACCATACGTATGTGATGATTTTCTTTTTTGTTATTTCCTAGTTTACTGAATTTTGGTAACAGGCGAGTCTGAACTTTTTTCTAAACTGCCATGATTTATGTCGTGCTGTTTCACACTTCTTGGGAAAAAATATCCCCGAAGAATTCTGCGAATCCATACGTTTTTCGTTTTAGGATTCTCTATTTGTGTTTTTTTTTCTGTTTTAATCTGTGGGGGCATGGCATGAACGAGCGCAAATATTGCTTCGTGCAAGAACACTATATATTGTTAACTCCAATGAGTTACAGCAGGTTTGTGCAGCAATAGTGGAAAATGTGTTCTGGAATACAAATATTGCGATACGTGTATTTTAAGGTCAGTATACAAATGCTAACATAATTTTTTTTTTCTAGGTAAAGGCGAATATGCATTGTGGAATACAGGTAGGTAGGTGCATATACAAAAATGCATTCTTTCCCAAATGGCGGAAGGTGAGTGGCGAATGTAGTTGCCAGGTCTTTTGTTCCTCTTCTTGCCTCACTTTCTGCATCCCCCTTACCTCAGACTCTTCATCTAATCACTGCGGCCACCCCCAGAGCCCGCATGCCTGTGATTACCACGCATGCCGCTAAAATAATAATATCATCCCCAGTGACCCATATTTGTAATGGATTTGACGTCTGCAAGACATTCTTGACAAAAGGCATCAGCCCGAAATGAACCCATTTTGTTGTGACGGTGCGTCTCAAACTGTCGTCTAAGTATTTCTGAGTCTCCCAGGTGGGAAGATTTAACGAAAGAGTCAAACATGTCTAGAGTCAGTAAGGTATTCTAGTCTGCACAGCACCTGTTGCAACATACAAGAAAAAGCAGCTCTTACAAGTTCTTTACTGTCCATGTTTGCTGGTCCTCTCTTTTCCACTCGCTTGTTTTCCATGTTTGCTACGCGAAAGTGAAAAGAATGAAGTGCTTTCTGGAGGAACATCCTCTGCTATTCATGAAAGTAATGTTCTTCGTAGCGCTCTTTTTCTGTTTTTCTTTTTACGTATTTTTCTTACTACCCCCCTCCCACCCTTGTTGTTAGAAGCATGCGTTAGGTTTACCAAAAAGGTTGTTTTCAGTTTATCGTAAAAATCCAGATGTTGATTTTGCACAACAGGAATAATGAGATACCTAAGCCGCGCAGAGTATTCCAGCATAGCCTAAACATGGTAAATGTACTTCTGTACTGAAATAAAAATACAGCTTTCAAATGTATGCTAATACAGAAATAAAGATACTCAAATTTATCTCAATACAAAGATAATGAAACTTATATGTATCTTTGAAATACTCTCGCAATACACCTGTTTCGCCATACTGCCCAGCCCTGCGCTACAGTGACCTAGATGTAGCTCCCGAGACATCGCATTTGTACCCATCGTGGCTAATCACACCCCCTCCCCCAATTTATCATGAAGAAGCTTGACCTCTCTATTTGCACTTACATATTTTCTTTCCTCGAGTTTCCTAGCTGTCCGACAGGGGGCACCGCCACTTCTGCCAAGAGAGTTAGATTTCTTATTTTCGTGTTTATTGTTTCCTTGGCTCAGCATCTTTCACAAACAAGTCAGGAAAGAGAAGAAATCAGACGTTCCGACGGAAATTACATTTTTCGTCAGCACCAGCACCCATGCTCAACTACCGGTACTTCCTGAACCGAAATCGACTACTTCTTGCGCTCTGCGGCGCAACAAAAGCTCCGGCCTCTTTTATGGGCTGATTGGACCCCTACGTTGAGCAAGCGGTCCACAGATAGTTACAGCCTCACGCTCCGAGTATTCGCCTGATGATCGAGTACATCAGATCGACTCTCAAATGTAATCTATGCTTGGAGAACAGCTAAAGGCGGGCGCCTTCCTATTTCCGATGAGCCCAGTCAGGGTAGCTATATGTAGGAAGCTTTTGCATACATAATAAGCTAGCTTTCGTGCGAGAGGGCGACAATTTTTCGTATGGATATATCTAACAAATATGGAGCCGTTCTATTTCCTGGTTATGACAGTAAGTGGGCGCAGAATGAGTTTCAGTCTGCCAAAGAGACTTTTCAAGCCATCCTTCGAGTGGCGGGCTGCATCCTCACATAAACGCATGTGACATATGCAAGATACTGCAGGCTAAGAAAGAATCCGTGATCTTGTCTGGAACCCGGGGGACGGGCACTAATAATCAATAAAAAAACGGAAAATTTATTTTAAAATTGTTTGAGGCATTCGAAACGCCGCAAATTAAAATTCCGAATTATCGAAAAGCCAAAAAATCAAAACACCAAAAAATTAAAATGCCTCAAAATCAAAAGCGTCAAAAAATCAATCTGCCGAAGAAAAAGAAAGAAACGAAAATTAATTTGGTTGAACCATACATCCCCAAAGATTGAAAATTCCAAAAGATGACGTTCAATATTAACCATCCGGATACACGTGAGGAACCAGAAGACACATTTGTCTTGTTCGGTGACGTTCGAGAGGACTATATCGTTAATTAGTGCTAAAACTGATAGATTGTGTGAAATTACTCGCACAAAGCTCATCCATCAACCATATTGTAGTGTCGTTCAATTCTTCAGCTTATCGTTCGTAAAACATACAAACAAATAGGAGATGAACCCCACGTCAGCAGTCGCAACGCGGGAATTTCTGTTCATCTATAGGGTAGTCCTGAACTCGCCTTCGATGTTGATCTCCGATGCAGTAGACGGCTGGCATGGGCAGTTCACGTTCCGCTTCCGTCTCACAATCTGTTCAAGGCTTGGTTGCTTTGCATACCAGCTGCCTCGCAGACACTGCTACACTTGCCGTGACCTGCTGTAGAATATTGACGGGAGCCTCACTTCAAACATTGCGCAAGAGCCTTCATCAGTTCTCGTGTTTGGAGAATCGTACCTGATTTTTCTTGCGCGTGGGGAACCTGGTTGTGACTTCGGTAGGGCACTGTCTTCAAAACAATTTTACGAACATTCTTTGCTGTCAGTCCGGCGATGTACTCACTTCGTTTTTCACAACCCCAGTAGTGCCTGTACCCATTTGTTTTGTTAGTCAATCATGTACGCGGACACACAATCGGATCTAAGTTTTCCTTTTTCCTTCGGGCACATACGATAACTGCGGCCTCGTTATTTCCGTTAGTAAACCACAAATAAAAGTTTGGCAGAGAAACTAAAGACTGCTTACGTGTAGAAATGCGGAAGCATTCCTACACGCAGTGCATTCCTACAAGCAGCGTGGCACGTCTTCCTTTTTTTACGCGGCGCTCCGGCGGCGGCATCACGCTCCCCACTGCGCAGGCGCGGCGAACTCCGCCGGCCTCACGACGGCTTCCGTGACGAAGCATCTGCGTTGCTGTATTTTTCTTTGCGTTTTATTTATGAGGCGCGTCCGCTTTGTAGCCCATGGGAATTTGTGTGCTCTTTTCGCTCATGCAATGGGAACTTAGGTGCCCTTTCGCTTAGCCAATGGGTATTTAGGTGCCTTTTCCCTCAGCCAATAGGTATTTAGGTGCCGTTTTTCGCTGCTACAGACATCAGGTAACGCCGGCTTCGCTCCATGGGACAGTTAATGATTTCGTATTAAATACTAATGTTGCACACTGCTCCGCCAATCCTATGTATGCATTCTGCAGCTCTACTTACTTTTCAAGCCAACCAGATTTATCTTTTCTAGCTGATATGCACTAGATACAATAAACACGAAAACTTACATCTGCTTGATCTGCAGTGCTTTGCTGCACTACGCGCTAATAGCCTTGCAGCACTACAATGTGCTGTGCATGACATGAAGTTGATATATGAGTGTCGTTTGAAAGAATAAAGGATTACATCAACCACAACAGAAACGTGTAAGCTCAGCTGATATATGTATGATCGCCAAGAAATTCATGATAAGACATCTAAGCATTCACGCGTTTAGGTGTTTTGAAATTTCGGCACTTTTTTATTTTTCGGTGTTCTTATTTTTTGGCGTTTTGATTTTTCGGCGTTCCGATGTTCGACCCTTTCACAATTCGGCGTTTTTATTTTCGGCATTTTGATAAGGACTCCAAAGAGTTCGTATCACTATGCCAACTAATCGTTCCCACTCATCTTTATAAGGTCACTGGCTTTACGAACAAACTTTCGTTTTTATGTGTAATGCAACACTCGCCGCTAGAGACGCAGGCGGACGCCGGTTATTCGCAGCAAGTTTTTCGCATGTTTATCTTCCCTGGTTTACGCCTCAGTTTCGCACCGGTATATTCATTGATTGGTGTTTCCATGCTGCATTGACAAAATCAAGCGATTGCATCTGAGTCGAAGCTTCGTTTATTACACTTGTCGGATCGTGTGAAACAGCTTTTTAGACAGTAATGCATCATGGGCTTACAACCACGCAGTATTCAACGCACGTATGTAAATAAAGAAAGGGTTCATAATTCCCCTTCACACTCTTATGATTGGCTTAGATGTCGCCGCGGCAGTATTCCGTCGCCGTCTGCTTCTCTGCACTGGTTCTCTGAAGTCCATGTCCTAAGCTACGTCGTAACATTTTTGCAATATACGCCTTGGTTTTGTAAAAGCTTTTGTGCATTCTGGGAACGCCAGAGCATCTAGCGTTTCACGATACACTTGTGGTAGGTCGTACTGATGATCTAACTGCATTAATCTGTATTGATTATCTAACTGCAGTAAGCGATACGCTTGTTTGTGCTGATGCTTTTCACTCAACCTTTGTTGCGTATTTCTCTTTTTCTTACAGGAACGCGTGCTCGAGAAAGTTATTCCCGCTATTCCTATATTACTGGTGACTACTAGGATTGTACACATATTGTCAAGCTTACGATTGGTTGATGATTCTCAATGAAAACTGTGTTGATACCGCCACAGAAAACTTGATTTCAACTGTCAGAAAGGGCACTGATATTTTTAAATCTCAGCTTATTATTAAGTCCTCAAAGTACCCGACACGGCTTTCAAGAAATTACGTTATAAACGCGCAAAAAGGAGCAGTTTCAAAAACTTTTGATATCAACAGGTGCGAATTTATTGGACACAAATTTTCAATTTTACAGAACGCTCCTAAAACTAATTTTATGTTAAATACAAACGTGCTCACCAATTGCAAGTTGAAGAGAGTTTGTTCCAGAGACCAGACGAGTTCTGGCGATTTGTTAAACAGCCTACGAAGGACCGAGCGAACGGTATTATCGTTGCGGAAGGGAAATGGGATATACGTCACCTGGCCTAAAAAGTTGCAGATGTTTTCGCAGACCACTTTCGTTAATGTTATTCCAGAGATATGTTAAGGCACTTCCTCGTCCAATAAATTTGATGTACATGATATTTTGAATATCTCGAGTATAGATACGGTTGAAATATTTGAGGCGATAAAGAAACTAAAACCAGAATTATCGGTGTGCTTTGACCGGGTACCAGGTTTCATCGTCAAGGGCAGTGCCGAATTATTTGCGCCTGTTCTTGAACACATTTTTACTCTTTCTCTGCGGCTGGGTTCCTTCCAGTTTTCCTGGAAAACGTCGGTCGTAGAGACTGTGCACAAAAGCGGGGATGCTTGTAGCGGTTCACAACTATAGACCAGTTTCTATGCTATGTTCTTTTTTAAGGTTTTCAAAATTCGTATTCATACTCTGCCTGTGTCACTAGAGCATGGCTTCTTGAAAGTTCGTTCTCTGGAAACTAACCTTTGTTCATTTCTTCATTTCTATGTGCAATTCGTTCTCACCCGTAGTCAAGTCGACACAGATTATTTCGACATGTAAAAAGCTTTCGACAGGATAAACCACAAGCTGTTTCTACACAAACTTTCTTTGTATGGTGGTGTCTCAGTCCTTATTAGATGGTTTCAATCTTGCCTAAAAAACCGCAGAAGCAGTGTGAGAATTTTGAAACGTCTTCTCAGAACCCTTTGCTCCCACGTCCGGTGTCCCCAAGGGTTCTTATTTGGGACTACTATTGTTTATGATTTTTATTGATGATATTGAAAGTACATCAAAAATTTATAAGTTGTTATTCGCTGATGATTCGAAGCTCTCTTTTCGTGTATGGTCACTCGCTTACTGTGCATATTTACATGACGATGTGTCACGTGTGCATGAGTGGTGTTTATCTAATAATTTAATTATCAGTCCTAATAAAACCAAAATGTCATCAATGTATAGAAGACGGCAACTGATTTCTAACGACTACGTTCATCGGTACAACTCCTGTTTTGCGCGCCACCACAGTTCCTGACCTTGTCTTTATTTTGATAGTCAGCATTCTATATCATTTCATGTATCGCCGATTGTTAACTCTGCTTCTAAGCTGTTCGGCATGATTTATCGTTTGACGAAGGAGTTCACAAATCCCTTGTGTATTATTCGTCTTTCTTGTAACCCCATTCTTTCTAGGACTGATTTCGCCAGTGTTGCTTGTAACCATCTCACGTTATCCGAATCAAAACAAATGAAGCATGTTCAGGAGAGGCTCATTTGTATTATTTATGCTCAGTATTTTTGTTTAAAAAAGTGTTTTATGATTATGCATACATTCTTAGAAATCTCAACTCACAAACTTTAGCAAACAGAAGAGTCGTGCAAGACGTATTATTTTTAAATAGAATGATTCAGGGTGAATCTGATTGTGCTATGTTATGTTCCGTGAATTTCCACGCACCTAACCATGTTAGCAGACATGCCTGTCCATTTCATTGTTTTCATCAGGAGAAGCTATGCCCTGTTACCCGCATGCAGCAAACGTTTAATGCCATGTCCACCAACTTTGTAAATATTTTTTCTTAATTACGAACATTATAAGCGTGAAGTTGAGATACTCTTGTGCACATAGCTGCCATATCGTTTTTGCACCTTTTTTATAAGATTGTATGCGTGGCTGTATTCATGTTGTTAGAATGTATAACTGTTTGTGAGCGTGCTATATTTTGTGCTTTAAGTGCCTCATACAAAGACTTCGGTCGTTTTGTCACACGAAGAACCGAATAAAATAAATAAATAAATAAAAGCCAAATTCTTACAAGCTACTAAGAGACCTTGAGTAATGTCGAGGCTGATGAAATGTATGCACAAAGCAAAGAAAGTTTGCGCTGACACACTGAGAGTGACGTAAGCACGTGAAACCTATAGTTCTAAGTGCAACAACGCAGACTGTTCTTTTAGGTCTAAACGTATTTTGCGCCCCATCATTCGCCGAGATCGCATCGTATCCTGCAGCGATAGACTTTCTCAAGTGCTTTGCAGTAAAGTAGACGCACCGGATTTCTTAGAATGTGGTATGTCGTGAACATTTTGCGCAAATTAGTATGTAATTGGTGAGCTGAGTGTGATGTGCTCATGGAAAACCACCGCCGCCAAGCTATTTCACCCAACTCAAACTGCTACAAACTAAATGATAAAAGCTGCTTACTGAAACGACACCTTTATTTTTGAATTTATTCATCCTAAAAAGTGGCGCTTTCGCCGACCCTTGTCGTCGCGATCAGTCGCGTATTTAACAAGGTATACGGAATGATTGCCTCCTCACAAGATGCAGGAGCACGACGTGGAGCAAAGTCCCCCTCGCTTCCAGCCAGCTACATGCCGCTGACCTAGAATTTCTTCCGGTTATATTACCTTTTTTGTACGGTGTCATAGACATACCTTTTTTGTTACGTCACGATGTCATCATGCTCAAACGGCATTGAGCTGTGTTTCCTCCGGTCTCGAATGAATTAAATATCGCAGAGCAAACGACGCACTATTTTTTTTGACAGCTGGACGGACTTCAAGCGGACGCATAACGATTGTTAGCGGAGGTTCAAGTGGAACTGTTTATAGTGATGCAAAGACATGAGAAGGAGTAGTTGGCAAGCAGTCAGCGCCATTTTGTGATATTGCGTGGTAGTCTAGATTGGTGGTTTTCAAATGGGGGTCCGCGGACCCTTTGGGGTCCCTGAAGGCCTTCTTGGAATCCCTGAAGCCTTAAGCCATCACTCAAGCCGAGCACTAACATTTTTTATTGGTGCTTGATTGATTTAATAATGACTGATGTAGCAACGAAGCTAAATAGACGAAACTTGCTCGCACTGAGTGAGTAGGTCTGAATATTTTCTGCTTCAAGGCTGCAAAGTTGGTTTGCATGCATTCTGTTATCTTCATTTAATATTTTTTCATTTCAATCGTTCAATACCACACCTCGCTTCCCGGCAGATGGGGTCCCTCATCACTTCGGCCGATGCAGAAGGGGTTTCCGAAACTTCTGTTGTAAGAACGGCAGGTCTAGATGAAGCAGTGCTTGAGCGTCTACCTCTTATAACTTCCAGTGTAGAAAGTATTTGCCAACGTTAATTCACCATTTTGTCTCAATGTGTGTGCGTGTGTGATGAGACATATAAGCCTCTGTCCATTATGCATATGAGGGTGTCATGTGAATGTTTGGAACATACGCCTTCGGCACGTGCTGACAGCTCGTAACAGCAAAAAGGTGGACGAAATTGCTCGAGTTAATACTCCCGTTAGTAGACGGCAATACGCATGCGAGGTTTTTTCGGTATAAAACGCCACACTTCTGCTGCATTTGAACGAGCACACCACCATGTGGTCTAGATCGGGCGATGCAATGGACTTCTGAAAGCAGCTATATTCACTGGTTTAGATAAAGCAATGCAGGTCGTGGATTACTATTTGTACACGCTTCTTGCTCTGTTATCTCTTCTCGGGCGTTTTGGTCCACAAGTTTTGCAATTCCAGTGGCTGTGCACTGATAAAAATTGTCTCTAGCCAGGCTTCGCTCTGCGTTGCTGCAACTGTCTGTGACTTGAACTTGAACTTGATTATTTTAGCACTATTTTGCTCAGGGCACCAGACAGAAAGCTTCCACAAGGTAGCTTGACTAAGAATGGTGCCCCTGCTTTTACAGGGCATGGTAATAAAAAGAACTATACAATAAACTTTTGTCTGAACAAAACACGCGCGTACATTCTTTGTTGTTAAACTGTGAATATCACGGACAGCGAAACAGACGGCCCAAGCTTCCATTCTGAGAAGTGAATATCAATGTGGTCCATAATAAACTTTTAAGTAAACTAGGCAGGTTATGAGCAATTGAGTGCAATGCGTGATTGGTACGAAGATGAGGCACATTGCAGAACTCTCTGCGTCAGATATGGATTGAAGATTCACGTTTTGACAGTTGGGATCAATCAGACGAAAAAGAAAAAAACCATAAGTTTAAAATAAATAAGAACTTACCAAACGGTACTTGTTTGGTAAATCTAATGACGTTGAATTTAGAAAATATATGGTTCTGGTATGAGTGTCGTAAGGCGCGTTTGCAATAAAACGCAGCATTTTCTTTTGGGGGATCGTAAGTTTATGAACATTACACTTAGATGTTGCACCCTAAATCACATAACATATAGTTAATTTGTGTAGCTGAACAGAGCGCGATAAATTTGAATTTTTATATTTACAGGCAACAACGAGCGACAAGGACACATTATTCTAACAACCTATGACAATTTCTTAACGATGTAATCTTTGTGATTATCCCATTGCATATGTTCTGAAAAAATGACACCTGGCGTTTTTGTTGTTTGACTACTTCAATCCGGTCGGTATCAATCTTTAGATAATAATTACTTGCAACGTGCTAATTTACACGTCTAAAACAATTGTTTTAGATTCCACAGTATTTATTTTAAGACCCTTAATTGTTGATCACGAAAGAAACCCTTCGAAAACTAAGTTCCCTTGTTTATCACTTACATCATATTCGACGCAGACAGAAATACACTCGCTTTGATTCCTCTCCTTATAACTCCTTGTAATAAAATATACTGAAATATTAATGTGGTCTAGTTGGTTCAACACATTGAACCCCAGTTGAGAGTATAGTGCTGCCCTGTTTACTTCATGTCCGTGTCTGTCCCTTGCGCTTTATAGTTTCAATATCTCCTGTAATCGATCGGAAACTTTGTTCCATTGGACAGAAACCATAAAAAAATCGCGTTTTAGATAATTTTAAGACTAAATCCGTAGTCCAAAATATACATTACACAATCTTTATGCAATTAAATTTTTTACGTGAGTATTATGTGCTTCATAACCACCAAGTATTTTAATGAAAACTATTAAAATCCTTTTTGAGCATTATCAAGGCTCGTGTAATTACGTAAACCGGGAATTGCAATAGGAGGCCAAAGTCAACTTTTTTGTTCGAAAGTTGCAAGCAATTTTTTGGCATGTTTACTCACTAAAATAGCGGAAAACCGAGCCTACAAATACAGAGAGAGAAGTAGTGCTCTCTGCCAAAATCCGGTTGCTGTTTTATCGTTAACAATATCCCAATCCACCGCGTGTCCAAACTGTTAGCACAACACACGACTGTGGCGTCGGAGGTTTCCGCGGCGCAAGGTTTATTTTCGCAGCGCAATAAACACGGCTCCCTTTTCTCCGTCGAAATACCGCCATTTACGCCCGGCGGGTAAACAAGGCGATTCCGAACGCGGTAATTACGAAGCGTGCGGCCGCAGGAGCGCACACGCGTAACCTGAATTGGAGATTAGCCTTTGCCCTATAGGGTCATATTTTCAGAGTACATAGGCTTGAAGCGTGCTAAGTATTTCGAGAGTTGCAGACCTTACGAGACCAGAAGGAGCGCAAAGCTTACCACCTAGGGTCGCAGTCACTTGGGAGTTTCGGTTCCTGTTCTCTAGGCAAGGGTTCCCAAGAGCATATGTGACGACGTCCAGCATCCCGTAGATAGCAATGGCGGAGCGCTTAATTTGTATGCCTCATCTCCCCGAGGCAAGCTCGAAAACACAAGTCAATGCGAGTACAATTACCGTATTTTCCGGACTATGGTCCACGGACTTCAGAGTTTAAATTTTACCCGGTGCGGATTATCTTCAGGGGCGGACTGTACAAGGTTTTGTATTTTTCTATATCGTTCACTTGACAAGACATGAAGAATTTTATGAATAACTGTGTATATACATAAAACTTTATTATGATACAAGCTCTTTTGTGAGTTAATACAGCATGCCTTTGTTAAGATGTGCTATGTATTATAATTTCTACGCTTGGATTAGTTATTAAGTGCGCAACATGCACTGCGTCCGGACTATTCATTTGATGCGGAAAATCAAACGAAAATCTCTTTTTTTTTTCAAGTGAATTCGGTCCTTGCGGACTATACACCGGGTGCGGACTATAGTCCGGAAAATGCGGTACACATGGCAAAACGCAATAAAAGTTGATTCTTTTTAAACTTTATAGTGCCATTATTTCAAATTGTCGATGTTGAGAGACTTTTACACTCCACAATTGTGAGGGGCAACAATGATATCTTAATAGGTTGGCCGAGTTAAACATGTGCTGAAAATTTAAGGAATATTTAAGATGACGACACGACAGTGCGAGGTAATGCAGAAAAACAAAAATTCTGCACAATTTCGCATGGATGACAGAGATAATGCTTATGAAGACATGCTACCTTGCGGTGTCCCTAAAAGTTGATACATTTTAGTGTTTTGATTTCAGAGACGTATATTCGTAGCTTGAGAACATTTACCGGGCTACCCTCTTTTGGTCATCTTCAAGCAGAGCAAATAACTGATTTTGGTGAAGACATTACATAGGCTGGCGCATTTTATTTCTTGTGAAATCTGTTACGAGTAACCAAATTACGTGCTTTTTTTCCTCTGCACTTCTGCACAGACGTAATAAATATTCTCTTGAGTAAAGATAGATTATTTTCTATCCTTATTTACGTAAGGAATTTCAAGTCATTCCTTTCGTTTTTACTGGCGGAGTAAAAATTCGAAATACTTGAACACAAATCGAAATAATTTTTCTTTCGAGAATCTAGTTTACTTCTTTAGCAGTCACACTGTTACAGGCATTGACAAATGCAAGATAAGCCCGAGCATTTTTCGAATTCGCAAAGCCTTATGCATATCGCCCAGCCTAAGTATCGGTTCCTTACTAGTGTTTGATATATATATATATATATATATATATATATATATATATATATATATATATATATATATATATATACTGGGTGTTTCGCGAAAGGTGGACAAATTCGATATTGCGAAAACTACGCGTCGCCACAAAGAAAGACTTCTTTCGTTTTTGTCCTGGGCCAGGGACCTATTTAGGAAAATTATTCAAATCCGGGATAATTAGGTTGTTCATGATTTTTGCGTAATTAGCTTTTTAAATATTGTGTTTAAGGGCATGGTTTCAATTGGAAAATTGCTCAGCGTCATCGAAAAACACAACATCAACAAATTGCAGAACGATAGAAGGCACGCGAAGCATTTTATCGCTTTCTGAAAAACCGCACAAATTTGACGGGTTTTTAAGCTTCGGTTTGCAATCGGAGCACAATAGTGCAATTAACCTCTGTTGTGCTGTCATCACGCGACGCAGCAGAGGCTGGTTGCACTACTTCTCCATGGAACGCGGTGCCGTTTGGGCCGAGATGCGCTCCGATAGCAAGCCGAAACTTAAAAACGCGACGAATTTGTGCGGTTTTTCAGAAGGCCTTAAAATTCTAGGCGTGCCTTCTATCGCTTTAAAATTTGCTGATTTAGTGTTTGTTGAGGATGCTGAGCAATTTTCTAATTAAAACCATGCCCTCAAACACAATATTAAAAAAGGAATTACGCAAAAATAATGAACAATCTAATTATCCCGGATTATAATATTTTCCTAAATAGGCCCCTGGCCGAGGAACAAAATAAAAGAAGTCATTTTTTGTTGCGATGCGTAAGTTTCGCCATATCGAATTTGTCCACCTTTTGTGAAACACCCTGTATATATTTGTTTGTTTTTGTCGCCGTTGCATGTTTGCAAGGGTGCTCGGGATCAGTCTAGCCGCTCAGACAGCTTTTTTCCCCTGCTTTCACCATATGTACATGTACGCATGGTGAATAAACTATTGATATTATTATAGTATCACTGCGTGCGTCATCATCTCTTGTGTCCGATTTACGTGAAAAGAACACACCCCCAATCAGTGTAACCCGCACGCCCACTAGCTCCATCTGGCAGATAAGCCCTGGAATTGTGTATAACTAGACTGAAGGTGTTTTTTTTTTTGCGTGATCAAATTTACGTACTATTCATGAGACAGGGTCTCTCATAACATTCCCACAAAGTATGCCAAGCCAATGGTGAACGAACGATGCGTGAAATCTTCGGAAATAATCACAAATTTGAAGTGATGGGCAGCCACCCGGTAGATGCACGCCAGCATTGTCTCTCGTCGCATATGGTCGCAAGAGGTTACAACACACTCGATTACAGTCAAACGCAAATGTGTGAATAGGCTGTTAGATGGTAGGTAGGAAACGTTTATTTCACTTTTTTGCATTAAGAAATGCTGCGATGCTGTTAGAGAGTCTAGGTTGAACGCTCTATTCTTCTTTTTCTTCTTTTTTGTCTTGTTGAGGTAAATGTTCCCAAACGGTCATTCGTTATCATAGCCTCCCAAAGAAAACAAGCTGATATCAAAAACAAAACTCTCGTTTCAAGCAAAGTAGACCCAAACAAAATGCGCACGAAGACAAGGCGTTAATCTCAAAAGGAGGTGGGCGGAGGTTGAAGTGCAGGCTAGCTTGTGTGATGGTTGAATATCCGTCTTTTGCTTTAAAGCGCAGCGCTTAGGCGCCCGTTTCCGGCTTGAGTGCCGTCGCCATCGCCGTTGGCGCAACCGCGCGTTGCATTTTGGGACGTTTCCTATAATGACGTCACACGTAACATCACGTATTGCGTCACGAGAATCACGAGTGGCGTCATGAAGGTCACTTGCTAGGGTCACGACGAAGATCACAACCTTCACAGTGAAGGTCAGGTGAAGGTCGTGACCTTCATCTGAAGCTGCCGAAGGAGAGAAGGAGGACGGGAGGAGGAATAAGAGGAGGAGAGTACGGAGGGCGAGGGAATACCCTCTTCTCTGTGCCCTCCCCTCCTTCTCCTCAAGAGCTGCGCTCTAATGCGGCATTACGGGTAGTTATAAACGTCTCATTTTTTTTTCTGTGCCTTCATTCGATATATTTCTTTATCAACGACAAGCAGAGGGAGACATCAAAAGATTGCGCACCAGGCAAAAGTTAGGCTTTTAAGTCAGCAGACAACAATTAACAATGTCATGCTCCATAATATAAAAAACAACAGTTTTTTTATATATTCTGACAATATATAATGTCTGGAATAAAGTTAAACCCGAAAATGAATACAGAGCGCTATGCCAAGAAATACAGGACTTATCGTTACAACAACCCCCTTCATTGCTACTCAAAATAAATTAAAGTCGTTTGTGCCGCTTTGCAACGAATATTTCTAAGGCCGAGTTGTTAAAAGATGCAACATTTTGTGTAGTCAAGCCTCTAAAGCTGCGTTTATCTCATTTGTAAATAGCCACATATGCGTCCAGCAGGTTTCAGGGTTTCTTCTATATTTCTGCCACACAATTCAAACGTCTGTTGTTCAATGTTTTTTTTTGTTTTGGTTTTGTAAGTTTTGAACTGTAATGCTTTTTTTTTTTTTACTCTGAGAGGGAACATATCTTTTCTCCAAAAAACATCTGACTTCGGACAATGACCGTATTGTTTTTTTTTAAGTCTCTTCAAACTGACATATAAGAACACAATTTATGCTTGCGTAGTTTGAAAACAATTTTAAAATAGCATATTACGGACCTAACGATGTTTCTCCATTGGAGCATTCACTGGTGTCAACTAATTAAATTCGGAAATGGATGTTACCTCTCTGTCATTTCCTGTCGCTACGGAGAACGCTCCTTTTAGCCTCAACTGGCGTTTATTCAAAGAACACTTGTCTGCAGTACTGCCGACAAGTGCTACATGTCTCTTTAACCACGGTATCAGGAAACGATACGTAAACAGCGACGCGACACTATTAGCTCGAACCCGGCTTTGGCACTTCCTCCACATTTTACTACGGAATAGTGCTGGCGCGCATTAATATTTAACCCTCAGCATTACCCAGTGTTGTGCTAAATACTCAACAAAAATACTTAAAATAAGATACTGAATACCCCTTTGAAAATTTATTTAGAGTCGAATTCAAGTTACTTTCACTACAAACTATTATCACGGGTGAAGTGACGAGACGATGTTCGGCACTATTTTGAGTAGTGTACAAATACCCTAAAAAGGTGATTGAATTAAATTCGAAGATACTCGGCAATTAGGTTGTAAGATGTCAATATAAAAATAAAAAAGTAAAAAGGCGGTGTTCAAATTCAGTTGTGATCTGTGTGACTTTCAAGAAGCGCCTTAGCTGCTATAATCGAAGTTTACTTTGAAATATTCGGAACACGCAACATAATGGGTACCAAAAATTTTAGGAACAAGGATGACTTACGTATTGTAGGCATTACAAGTGGTGTGCTTCAGTTTGGCGGCAGAGCTTGGATCATGACGCATTCCGCAATAGTTTCGTAATGCGCCATGTCACGATTCGACGTAATTCACACACAGTTCGGCGTTGCTTATTCCTAACAGCCAAACTAGGAATAGGAGTTGATCAGACAGCCAGACTTGGTGATGAATACGCGAGTAAACAACAAGAGTACACGCTAATGAGAAACATCGGCTAGGGGAGAGAAGCCTCTGTCGCTGGTCGACAACCAAAAGCGAATATTTTGTCTCTTCAGCTAAAGGCAAAGAGGGACACCTGTACCTTCAAACTCTCAAAACAGTATTAAGAAGATCAAGAGGTAAGCATGAAGGCCCGTTCACACTCTTGCGACCGAGTTCGACCGAGAGAGACCAGACCGGTTTTCAATCCTTTTGCGACTTCTTAGGACCGGATGCGCTGCCGGCGGAGCTGGTCCTAAGAGGTCGCAAAGTCTTAAAACCGGTTTGATCCTCTCGGTCGAACTCGGTCGCAAGATGTGAACAGGCCTTAAGTAGCACTAGATAGTGTCCACAAAAACGATTTCAATCCCTGGTTCCACCTGGCGGAAGACTGGGTTAGAGGATTCTGAGAATGATACGATTTGAACAATTGGAAGGAGATAAAAGGAACGCTTTCGGACGAGATTGGGCGCCAAAGTTGAGACAATAGGCCTACAAGGGGTTTTGGGGGGAAAATGTCTGCAGCTCAATGAAGCCGGGAGGATTTAGCTTCGTTGGCCGAGGGAGTGTTCGCGCTCGCTTGAAAAGGTGCTCGCGCATTTTCATGCCTCAGCCCCCTGAACTGACAATTTCCGAGAATGCTTCATTGTGACCGTACCGAGCGCCGGCGTCACACTCATCCGCTGACGGAACCACCCCAGCTTCATACAAGAGGTGTGAACCCGAATGACGTCACCAGCCCTTTGCAATCTCTAACCGATGTGCCATTCAAAGAGAACTTTTGAAGAAAAAAAAAGAGAAAACGAAGAAGAGTTCATATAAAGGCGGCCGTTCTTGGTTCTATCCATTTGGTGTTTTGTTGCCTTTCGTAAACTGCGTTTTGCTCGTGCCTTGATTCCTGTCCTGTGTTTGGTCGCTTACCTCAAAGTTTGCAATCAGTTCACCTCTGGAGCCTGACGATCCCTAGTTCCGTAGATTGTTCCGGCGAAAAATATTTCCGAAGGTTGAAAAACGTATTGGAGGTACTGAGTACAAGGTAGCGAAACATTTATTCAAGATAAAGTAGGAAATACTCTAGACGAAATGTATTTGCAAGATACCGATATACAAACAAAAGTATTTCAAATTTAGTATCTTGAGTAGAGTATTTAAAAGTGGGCACAAATCTGGGTTTACCCCAACGGAGCACCTTCTACAACAATAGTAGTTTTGATGACGAGCGTTCAATAAAGAAAAATAGAAACCCGGCGATGACTTGTTGGCGCTAACAGCGTCCCGGAGTGCACATTATACGTGTATCCAATTATTGTTTTTATTCACGTTCGCAGGGATTATTTCTTTTATTTGTTATATATAGGGATCTGTGTTTCGATAAATACCGATCAAGCGCGAAATATAACCCCCGAGTCGTTTTTATAAAAAAAGGGTGACACTCGATGAATCCTAAATTAAAGCTTTCCTTCAATAAAAAAAACTCCAAGCTACTTGAGAAACAAATAACCTTCAACTACAATTCTATTTTGTATTTACTTCGATCGGAGCCACAGAAAACTGTTCGCGAGGCTAGTTCTTTCTAAAGAAAGCGGACGCCTTATCTCGTTTCCTTCTTTTACTGGTGCCGGGACGTTTTCCAAGTATTTCGGGATCAAGTATGCTCTCCGGAGCTTGGTGAATTTAATACCCGTGTCTGTTTCTTCATGGCAGGGCCCGATAAGCACCGAATTCTTGTCTGACATAAAAAATTTACACCGAAAAGCACCGGATTGTTTGAGGAAACAAATAAATCGCAAAAACGCCCCTCCCGGAATTCAACGAAAAATAAACTCCTAAACTGCGAAACCTTATATCTCAAAAGGTTCTACCTCTTGCTGGATAGCATGCAGTACTCTTCAAAGGACGACGTTGCTTTACAGTATAGGTGGCTTTGCAAACAGGTTGTTTTTCACGTACGTCGATCAAGAGTGAGCGAACGAAGACAAGTCGGGACAGGAGGGCACCCATCTACGAAAACGAAACCGGCACCACTGGAAATTGAAAACCGCCACGTGTTCAAATGGAGTATAAGCGCTGACGACAGGTCGATTCGGGCGTATTACCGCAAGCTACACGTGGCTTCGCGATCGTGAAACTTGTCTTTCCCTTTTTGGTCATCATGTCGCGTGGCCTCACTGATGACAGGTGCCGAGGTCTGAAGGGCGATTAAATTACGCTCGCTTGTCAACAAGCTCCATCTGCCACCCAGCGTTATCGGCCCGCGACAATAACACGGCTATCAGGTTGCTGAGCGCTCGTCGTTTTTTATATATTTTAGTTTCGCTCGGCACTTAGATTTGTACACCAAGTTTGTTAATATATATTTATATCGCTTTTTTTGCTCGTGCGAAGGCGGTTCAAAACATTGCTCCATGCGAGTTCACAACTTTTATGGTTTAAACCTTCAGACAGTGCGAATTGAGTGTACCATGAAATGATGTGACTTGTTTCTCTTCCTTAGATGGATCATTCAGCGTGTGGTCACACTTCATGCTTTGCGATTCTCTTTTAGACGTTCTTATCTGCTAATGTTGCAATCTGCTTTTTTACTGAAATACTAATAACAAGCTCCCGGCTCACAACGCCCTGCGTTTCTAAAAAAAAGAAAACACTAAAATAAATTTAAAAAAAACAAAAAACTTAGAAAGACGAATTTTGAAAGTCTCTAGATGGGACAGGTGTGTCACAAATTTAATTTTAGGCGACATAAAGAAAAAAACTATTTTAGAGCAATATTGAGGACGCGGTACGCAATATAAGGGGAGGTCTCAACCCGCGCCACTCTTTAGACAGAACCGCCCACATAAACGTGGCCGTGCCCGTTACCACCGGATTGGCTCAGCTGCTCAACCAAACCATTTCACAAGCCTAACGGCTCCCTGTTGCAACGTCCGGTGCCTGTAGTCTGCCGCCCGACACCATCTGCTGGCCGCGCGAGCGGACGCGCGGCGGGGCTCGACATGGCCTGCGATTTGAAGACACTCTACGACCGTCTTCAGCACTCGCAAGCGTGGAGACGGTCGTAGAATGTCTCTTTTCTAAAACCGTCTGGAACGCTCTCAAGACGCGATCACAAAAGCGGCGTTCTATCGCACCATCTCGCTCGAACCACGGTCCAACGCGCCAAGACACTGAGGGAGAGAAGGAAACGAAAGCGAGCGGGAACCTGGAAACGCCGAGCTCTGGTTGGAGCGATTAATGGGTAGACCTAAAGCTAGCTGCCTTTGTCTCCACTGCACTCGGTGAACGCGTTAGAACGCCGATCGCCGGCGTCCGGCGTTCGGTTTTTGCATTCGAATGCGTTCGACGAGTGCAGTGGAGTCAAAGGCTGCTAGCGTTAGGTCTACCCACTAATCGCTGCAATCAGAGCTCGGCATTGCGATGTTCTGACGCGTTCTCGTTTCCTCTCTCTCTCGTAGTTTATCGGAGTATGCTAGCGGCTGTCAGCGGCTGTGGATGTGCGGTAGCAAGCGACTGAAACGACACAAAATATCTACAAAACTAACATGCAATTTCTGCATTTTTTTGTTTTATTGTTGTTTTGCATAGCGTTTGCGATTAAGGAGGGGAAGCCTCGTGGTTAACAATGGAAACGCGACCTGAAAGTATTCGCTCTAGCAAGCCAGGCGCACTGATCAATACTTTAGAGCTCCGTGCCTCGCCAAGCGAAACGACAGAAACATACCTGGACAAACCTGATGCAAGCCAAACACCCGATTCCTTCCAGGCAAATGATTCGCAATTATTTCCTGCGTTGGTTACTTATGAGTACTGAAGCCAAGGGCTCAATCACGAGTGTTGCACGATTATTAGAGTAACGGGGCCCCTTTACGGGTACCAACATATTAGGGAGTTTTAGGAAACCATTTTTTAACATCCAATACTGTACGACGGGCCCCTCGGAACGAACTGCCCATGTGCGAGTCTTCTGTGGTAGCGCATGCGCAGTTCGTACCGGAGGGCCCATCGGACCGAATCGAATGTCCGAAACTGTTACCTAAAACCACTGATCTCTATTGTAGTAGGCTGGATCGCGGATCGGGAGCCCGTCGGTGTCGCCACCGGCGGCCATTGCTTGACACCAGGCAATCCACGCAAGTCTATGAGAGAAACGCACAAAAGTATGAATATTGAAGCATGTACGCTGTGCTCGGAGGCGAGTATTTTATGGTGCGCTGCGATCCTTATGTCAGGTGTTGGGAGATCGAATCGGTATTTGGTCAAACGTTCGAACGCCGATTAAAAACGTTAAACGTACCGGAGCACCAACGGCTGAGCTGGCAAGCTTGCTCTCGTGGTGGAGTAAACAAAGGAACTTGCCGTCAGTGAGACCGTCCTCGGGGAAGCCCAGAGCTTGATGAATGACAAAGAAGTTTCATCTCGACAGCAGCTTTTCGAAAGTGAGCAAATTCCGCGTAGCCTTCGAGCTTGTCGTCTGCTAAACCCAACTCGACAAAACCGCCACCGACTCCGTGGTAACTCTAGGTAACTCTCGCCTCATTGAGCTGCACTACAACGGAGTCACTCTCGACCACAAAATATTTATTTATACGAACTGCGAGGGCAGTCAGTTTTAATGTTTGTGCGCAAGCTACTTGACGGGCTTATCGAAAAGCATCCAAAAAGTTTCAGTGCCGACAACAGCTTAGAAACGGGGAAACGGCACTTTTTCTCGTTTTTTCCATAGAGCCCTATGCATTGGCTGGTGTCAATCAATGGCCGCCGGTGGCGACACTCGGCCTCAGCTGCCGAGGGAACCAAAGCCCTCGTCCCATCTTCTTTCTTATCGGTAACGGGATGTTTTCCAAGCATTCGGGTCACGTACAAGTTCCTTGTAAGTCGGTGAATCCCACGACTGCATCTTGTTTTCTCAAGGAAAATATATCCCGAAAACACAGTACTTTATTTATAGTCTATTCTGCAGTGCCAGCTTTCGAACTAGGTGCGATTTAAAAGGGCAATGTTGTTTGTCGGCGGCAGATGTTGATATGTTCGACATTTTGTGTCAAAAGGCATGAGCAGCTTGTTGAGCTCCATACACCTTGCCAGCGCTTATCACCCTTGCAGACAAGGAGTTACTGTAATGTACTCTAGAGGTTCAACTGGCGCTAGTGACCATGGGACTTCCGGTTTCAAAGTGAAGCAAACACCGACCCCATTGCGGTGCTCCTGGGCATTAATAGGGGAAACCGCGCGTGGATTCTGTCTCTTCGATGGTGAATAAGAGGACTTACCATTATTACTTTGGTTTTAGCGAATATTTCATAAACATTAAAAATGCAATTATTTAGCTACAGTATTTGCAAGATCAGTGTGCGATGTTTAATTTTCCATTAATTCAGGCACAATTCTATGTTACACAGAAAATGTGGAGAGTCAAGCGAGGAATCTGAGCCAGAATAAATGTTTAAAAGAAAGTGTCTTGTTCGGGGAGCGGCAACATCTCGAAGCCGATAATATTATTAGTCTACGGGATTTATATTCCAATAAAATGACCCAGTTATGGAGTGGTTTAAACGCGTTAACAATAAAAGTACGCATATTTTAGATGTTTTTTTTTCTTTTTTTGTCTTGCGCTGAATATATTTGGCGTTATGAGTTTTATGGCTTTTCCCCTTTTTCAAAGTTTTCTAGCCTGCAGATATGAAGATTTGAATTCAAGGAAAACTTGGCTTTGCACCCATACGTGAGCAAAAGTAACAAAACAAATACTGTTTGTTGTAATTCGTACTAATTACTTGGCTTTCACTTTTTTTATAGTCTACATGCCCATCTAGGTACTTGTACAGTATTAGTACGTAGTTCTCGACGTCTTTCTTAATTTTTTAGATAAACTTTATTGATTTAGCACGTATCCCCTTGCAACAAAGCACCGATACCCTGTTCGCCCCAACAGTGTCGGACAGTGTACGTAAATGCTTGCTCATGAAGTGATTTTTAATGCGAAAGCATTAAGTGTCTCATGGACCAAGCCGACGTCATTCATTTGAAGCGCGAAAACGGCTTGATCCCAAAGGCCCCATTGGCTGGCGCGCGGCGACAAGGCTCCCATTGGCCGCTGCGCGCGTCACTTTCAACGACCGCCGCCAGATGACGCTGCGTGTCCGTGCCGCCAGGCGCCGATAAAACTAACAGCCGCAACCTAATGCTGCACATGCCACTATGGGCCCCGCGCCGGTTAAAACGGACACTTTGGCGCACGCTCGGAGGCTTCTGTTCGTCTCGACGCCGACGAACATGGCTCGCCTCTAGCATCCGATCGTCGGACATTCATGCTTTCGCATTTACAACTCATAAGAAGTACTTAGGTGTCTTCCGACTTTTTTGAACGATGTTTAAATTCATTATTTTGAAATAAAGAAACTAACTGTTCAATATTTTCACCTACGCGACTGTGAAATATTTCAAGATATCTGTTTCAAAACAATTCATCGTATTACTGCCTTGAATAATCACACGCGGATAAGAAATGCGCCCGAATTTCTTTTATACGTATTACGGTGGTCAACATGCATTACCGGTAGTCAAGTTTAGAGTGGCTGCATTCTGCTTCAATTCGAAACGGCCTGCTTGCGCCAGCGGAACCTCTACCGTGCATCATAACAACTCCAAGCTTGCAAAACGAATTCCGAGTGACTGGTCTGTGAATGTACGCACTGCGTTTGGTATTCCAGAAAGGAAACATATTGCGCATGCTCGGAGTGTGTTTCGCAGCCCAGCAGACAAAGACAGCTACGAGCAAAAAGGGAAATTACTTGAACGGTCCTTAAAACATTCCCACAAAATGGCTCCCGACAGTAGGGTGCTTGGAACGTGCATCCGACTGGTGCGTTTATTACCGCGTCCAAAAGAGTGGTTCCTCGATTTCCGCCTGTTGACGTCATCCAAGTGTCACGCTGTCGCCGGCAGCGATCCTGGCGGTGTGGCCGCAGCGGTGTGTCGGATACGGCAGACGCCTGTCCTGCTGCAGCTCTCGCTCTTCAGCTTGGCAGCCCGCGGCAACTTCAGCAGCCAGGAGTTGGGACGTCCCGACGACAGCGACACTGGCGTTCGCTCGCGCCTTTTGCCAGAACATCTACCACCAACCGCCAGGATTGCGACATTCGATAGAGTGACACACCGGTTTTTTCTTGCGTCGTTTGTTGCCACGCGTTCCTGGCACCGTGCTTGCAGTAACCATTTTACGCGATGTTACGCATGGTGCATTCTTCCGTCGTTTTCTAAGTGGTAGTGGGACTGCAAAGTAGTTCCCATTACAATTGATTCTTATTAAACATACATGCTGAAAGGCAATCACATTACGATTACATATGATTCAAAAAATTAAACTCAACTACGAATTATTTAAATTCAACTAAATTAACATTATTAAGTTCCGTTTAATTGAATTTCTTTCCGATTATAACGGGCACCCTAAATATGGTTTCCCCTCATGTACTGTGTTTCGTAGGTGAAGCATCCGTTTCGGGCGCCATGGATTTCTACTTTCCTGGTTTATTTGGTCAGGAGTCATTTCAGTTACCTTGTAATCCCAAGAAGTATTTCATTGGCAAGTCCGTTGTTCATTTTTTACGTCAGACATTTTACAGCCAAAAAATGCAATAAACCGATAGAAAATAGATGCACTACAGATATATTTATCGCACGTAATATTTTGGGCTCATGCTTTTTTGTTTAAGCCATACCTTAGTAGAAATAAGAACAATGACGAGCCCCTTCCGCCAAGCTGAACCATTCTATATCTGATTTTGACCATGTTTTCTCGGCGTGAAACTAGCAATTGTGAGAATAATCATTTTAGTATTCGATAATGAGTTTAACGACGGAAAAAAATAACTGGCTTGTCCAATTCTAAAAACTTGCTGAGCTGAAGTTCATCTAGTGCGTTAGAAGCAGATTCAAAATCTAAAATCAAAATTGTTAAGTTAGAAACACATACAATACAAGCAATTTAATTTATTTTACTACGTCATTTTTTTTTTAGATTTTACACAGATATATCTCAAGAAGGCAAGAATGATTGTTCGGTGGATGCGGCAGTCGCGGCACGGGAACAAAATATCACTTCAACAAGGATGGCAGATGCTCGGAGTAGATCATCACATCCTGGTCACCAATTCGTTGCGCGCTCGATCCTGAGGACAAAAGAGATGGGACGACCGACTCCGAGCTTAGGCGAAAGCGTTCTGTTTGTTCTTTCGTGCCGTCGGGCTCCTGCCGACGACTTTGTTTTCTTCGTCGGCGACGACACTAGACCGCCACGGATTTGCATGTTCTTGTATGCGTATTCTGGAAATTCATAAAAAAAACACGTTTGTCGAGTAACAAGTTTGGCTCTTCTTGTAATCCTGTTTCACTTAACCATGAAGCTGTAATAACAGAAACCTAGCAGAGAAAGAAGAAAGTCACAACTTAGTGAATGCTCCTTCGCGCTAATGTCTTTGCGCTCTCTGCGTTTAAAAATTAAGTAATGACTCGTATAAATCACGCTCAATCATCTCGCAATTTTTGTTATTTCTACTGTGATGCTTCTGAGGTCCATGAAGCTATGCTACGAAATAGAAAAATAAATAAACAAATATAAAGCTTGATTATACTCACGAAGTCCCGGGAGCAGACAATGTGTTGAGCGCGAACCACCACTTCGCAGATATAAACACCACGTGATTTGAGGCAACAGAACTAGTTCACGTCATGTGGTATTAATTTTTCCCGCTAAATCTAGCTGGGAAATGGACATAACGTATTTAAATCAAACGCCACGCGGTCACGTTACGTCGATTTCCCGCTCAATTTAGCGGGGAAATTGACGTGACGATCCTTAATCACGCTCCTTTGTGACAGTTTGTCGTGTCGGTTGTTCGTTATGATTTGTTTCATTAAATTTGGCTAATGAAATACATCCTGTATGGAAAAAATGCTAACTTTTTGGTAGGTGAATAAAGAAATTCCGACTCAAAGCTGTGACGCGAGGCCGTATAGGAAGTATATTTGCACATTTGTATATCCGGAGTTTAGGCAAGCCGAGTTGTGATCAAACAACGATACTCCGTTTCACCGTGCGCTTACCACCAGGGTGACGGTAGAAGCCGTCCCAACCAATCCAGCGCTATGAACGCGTCACGTGGCCATGCCCCCCGGGGCGCCGCACAGCGCCTGTCGAAGGTTACGTGGCACGCGTACTGTATTCCGTTGGCTCCGATTGCTCGAAG
>JAZHYW010041337.1:0-22815 GCA_037355805.1 Ixodes ricinus | reverse complement strand
GAGCAGAGGCACCAGGAGTCAGTTAACGCTGAGCGTTGGTTGAACTCTGAGATGTCAGAGATGGACTGCCTATGACGCTGATTGGACGGTCTAACGCGGCTGCTGCCGAGCGCAGCCTGCGAGATATGGAATATAATCCAGACACCGCCTGCCGGCCGGAGCGCGAGAAATCTTGATTAGATGTGCGTCTGGCGATCGTCATTTACACGCGGGGTCCTCACTGAAATCAGACGAGTGATTAGGTATGTGACGACCGGTGAAAAAAACAACTTATCTACAAAATGTCCCTCCCGAAAAATTAAAAAATTTTTTTTCACTCTAAAAAAATCAAACAAAAAAACTACTCCTTGCCGAGCGCTTATTCTCCACCCAAATGTAGCACAGTCGGTCCTTACTAGAGGCCAACCTTTCTGCGCTAACGTTTTTCTTCTTTAAAAGTTATTACTAATTTTCTAAAATTTCCAGTGGGAAAACGGAAGCCGACAGAACTATCAAATACATGGCAGGCGCTCTATGGCGCAAGTTACCGAAAGCGGGCAGAAATGCGCCTCATTTTTCTACTGGAAATGTTATAAAATCACCTATAACTTTTGACTGACATAACCGTTAATATTGAAACTTTGTCATCTGGTTCGGACCTTCAACGCTACAATTTGGCGGAGAATGAGCGCTCAGCGATGCATAATTTATTCTTTGCGATGAAAAAAAAAGAAAAAAGAAACACGAATATTTTTCGGCGTGCAAGCTGTACTAAGTCGCGTTTGTAATTGTACATCTGCAAAAAATAAGTCTGGTCTTGTTTACTCGACAGCGCCCACCCGAGAGTCACCTGGAAGCGCCTGAAAGCTTGTTTATACCGACGTATGAGCAGAAGTAAATACACAAGTCGTTCCCTGCACTGGGTTTTGTCAGAAGAGAACTTTCTGGACATGTCGCGAGTTTCAGTAAAAACCTCTTGCTTCAAAATAAAGGAAAAAATTCACGGAAATTGCGCGAGAGTGTCAGCGGGACAGGGTTGTGAAGAAATACTCGAAAATGTATTTGGAAATACAAATACTGAAACACATAAATGTAATAGTTAAAATACTGTTACTAAAATATTTCTGTAAACGTGTATCGCGATACGTAACGGAAATACATTTTAAGTAGAGGCAAAAAGTCTTTGAAAATACAAATACAAAAATATATTTTAGGGAGGGCAGAAATACAAATACAGAAATACTGATACTGCAATACATTTTTCAAATATGTTTGGGACGCCAGCTGAGATGAAGCTTAAAGTTTGAAGTGGAAGTTTTTGACACAAAAATTACTTTCCCATAGGCTTGGCGCTTTGCCTTGGAGGTAGTGGTTTCGGACGACGAGGAGTTTTCAAAGGGCTCAAAAAACGTTTCATCAAAGACAGACCGCGGTCCCTTCCCTGTCATCCTGTCTCTCTGACTAGAGATGCGAAAAAACTTCGTCCTCTAAATAAATTCTATGTCACCCTAAATCCCATCAAAAAGTCACCACGCCCCTGTCCAATAACGACGCCCCTGTCAACATTGATCACATGACGTCATTGTGGAATGAACTTGTATTTTTTATTTGTAGGTGGGGTTATGAACATAAAACTTCACCACGCTACTGAATGAAAAGACAATACCCACTTTCGTTGTATGTTACCTCGTTGAAGATCGTGCAGGCTGTGCCATTTGGAATTTTTGGGAATAGTGGACCACGTGAAGCATCCAGGAATACATGTCTTATCTTCTGTTACGGTTGAAAAAACGATACGGTGGCATCCCTGTTGTGAAGGACCTTCCTGCCGACCCTCCGCCACCCACGCATGGATTGCAGTCCTCAAGTTTCACCTAGCATCATCGAAACAGAGACCTCGTCGATTGCGACCTGATATTGCTGGTACAGGTGCGAGCTCTCCGAGAAGCAGCGCGCTCGAGACGAGTCGCGGGTGTACAAAGTCTGGGTCGGCACAGCGAGGCCACGTCTGGCCTCCTTCCTGGGTTACGGATCACCAGAGCAGCGGGTCAAGTTCACGTCGGCTGATGACGTACCCTTGGGCCGTGCAATGTCACGGGCGCAGCCGCAGACGCATTTTTGAGTCATCCTAGTTTTTCATGTCCACCACCGCCAGCCTCGTGCTGCAACGGAGTGTGACTCAGCTTCGCCGGCTGGGTGTGCTGTGTATGCTAAGGCAAGAGAGACGGTTAGCAGGGGGCATTGGATGACAGCAAACAATGACTCAAGAAATCCCTACCTAAAGACCTGCGGCGGAAGATGCTCTGACTCCACTCCTGGCACGCCACCTGGTTCGAGACCCCGACTACGCAACACTTATCAGAAGAGAGAAGAGGACGCATAGAAAATAGTTTGGAGTATCAGAAGGAACCTTGGTCAGCATAGTAACAGTGTCCCAGCATCTGCTTGACCCTGGTGCCATGAGAAGTTAAAAAAATAATGCGTTAAAACTTTTATTTATTTATTTATCTTTTTTTTTTTTTGGGGGGGGGGGGAGATTTCTCAAGGAATGTAACGAAATACATTTCATCTTGATTGCATCGCGATACAAACATGCATTCCAAATCTATTTCGAGACAGGAATACAGATACTGGTGAAAAAATGTATCGCGATACAGAAATACAGATGCGAAATGTATTTCTGAAATACTATCGCGATACATTTGTATCGCGATATTGCCCAACCCTGCAGCGGGAAGACAATATAGGCGCAATTCGGCATACCAGTTGTCGGGTATTCCACAGGGAGGAGTATCGTCGTTGTAGGCCTCATCTCGAACGGCAAACCATGCATAGGAGAAGCTTTGATTGCGAAGTATTACAAATAAACGACGACTGCATAAAATTACAAAGCATAAAAAACAACCGAGCACGGTTAATTTAAAGCATAAAAAACATCGAACTAGCGCGATTCCCAACACCGTACGCTGGGATTTCACCCGTGTCTCGTGAGGAATATACAACTGGACATTTTTTTTAGTGTTCGTGGTTTTGATATCTAAATTTATTTTTCTGTTCTTTACTTATAAATCAAATTTGCAGCTAATTTTTTAGTTGATTACACACTATACCAGACTTGGAAAGTAATCGGTTGTAAAATAACGAATTACGTGTAATCTGTTACTTTTTATGTAATTTTGTAATTGTCACGCAACTTTTCTGCGCACCTAATTTGTAATGAAATTTTGTTACAAATATTGGTAACAGATTACTTTAAATACTCGTTTCTTCTTAAAAAAATGTGAACAGATATTAGTAACTGGGGCAATATGAGGAATCAATTAAGCAGCATAAAGTTAGCTTGTTAAAATGGAAAACATTTCGAAGAGGAGAATATTCGAAACGAAAGCACGCTCTCTTGTATGACCGGTCACTGGAACCAAACAAAACGTTCGGGACATGTACAAATATGCGAAAAACAAAGATCAAGAAGACAACGCCCACTAGGCTCTGCCCCTTCACACTACTTTTCATCGTGTTTTTCTTCTCCTTCATATGAGAAATGAAAAGTAATGTTGCGGGACATTTCTGAAAACATCAAAATTGTTTCTATTGTTTTCTTGATACGTGACGTGTAGGGGAAAAACAACGTGAAAATAAATTTTAATCTAACGAGCAGAGTATTTCGTTCCTTTTAAGAAACAGTAATTTGTACCGGTAATTTATTACATTTGAGGACCATTCGTTTTTAATTATTATCAATTACATTTTTGAAGTAGCGGGCGCATGTCTCCTATTTGCTAGCTTCGTGATCCGCATAGGCTAGTGTATGAAGACATCATTGAGCAGGCATCGACATCTCAAGATGTCTAATCTTTTGTGTGTGCATTATAATACAAGCAAATGATGTTGATAATGTTCATTGGGGAGGTTATCAATACTCATTGAGTATTAACCTTATTTCTGTTAATTAATAAGGTTAATTAGAAGGTTTCTTGAAAATTAACCCTAATATTTAGTCAAGTTAACCTTATCAATGTTCATTGATAAGGTTCACGGTCGCACAAATAAACTTATGATAATAATAATGATAATGCTGATCATACATAGTGTAAGGCGGGGCAAAAAGAAACATACAGTTTCAAATCAATGGTGTTCTTTTTATTTAGAATTGAAAAGAAACACAGTATGAAAGCTTTCTTTGGCGTTTTGGGATTGCAGTGAGTAAAAATTGTCTAGGCTACAGTTATGATAACTACAATAAATACATTCATAATAAAAAAAATTAACGAAATTGAAATTTTGCCTTGACGTCTGGGCAAATCTAGACAGCTATAGTGTTGCAAAATAATATACCCAGCAAAAGATGAAGAAAAAGACATCTTAGTTGTTGCACTCGGAAAATTTGATTGCCTCCATTTTCCGCTACTTAATCTTCGTGAACCGACTCGTCCCAAGTCGTAAATTTAATCCACACAGAACAGAGGGCGGTTGGCACGCCAGGCACTGCCGGTCCCATTTTGTCTTTCGTCGCGTGGTTAGCAAAACACTTCCGGTTTACCGGCTTCTTCGGTGAACTAACGATTTGCAGACTCTCTGCTTTACCCTGAATCATCTTCCTCTTTGGTTTTATTTGCTTTAGAGTAGGATTAAAGTAAACTATCCTCTGTGCATCCTTGTACATGAGAAATTTTAGTATGGACAAAATATTCTCAACGAGCTCTTTCTCTTGTTATTCAGAAAGAACTCGTCGCTTAGATGCAAACTGAGTTTTAAAAGCACGTGCTTTTTACGTTCGTTGAATTTCCTAGTAAACCTTTGGAATAAATCTTTAGTTTCACCGAAGGCTTTGGCTGCAGTGCGAATACAAAAATGCTGCTGATGCATTTTCAAGTGCTCTCTTCCTGTCATTTTCGCATCATGTAGTCCTGGCTATTTTTCTTTGCACGTCCTTACCATCCCAGACAATAATATGAAGAAGTAAAAAAAGAGCTACAGCTCAGGAGCAAACACTTAACTTCCGAAAAGTTTACAGCTGCTGGTGCAAATATTCTTGCGTTTTGACCCTTGGATACGCGCCAGTTTAAACGATTTTATTGTCACAACAATCAAAACCTAGAAAAATAAACCTTTATGAAAGGACAGCTAACACAGACAAATAGAATACGACATTACCAATATTGTAGCTTTAGCTAATTCATTTGCACGCCTCCTGAAGAACGCAAGTGCCGAATTTCACCACATTTTGGTGGCTCGTCGACCGACAAACAATAAGTGCGTATTTTGTCTCGCCAGCGTGTTTCCAGCGAATTTCCAAGTGCCGTGCCTTGTCAACAAAATGGGAAGTCAATTACATTGCAAGATTTGCACTCAGCAGCAACCGGTAAACTTGAAGTGTTGCATTTCGCCTCAAACCTCATTTGGCCCCGCCTTATCCTCCTGCTTGTTGCAACGCCTGCCCCACCTGCAGAAAGTGCTTTCCGTCAGAACGACACGCTTGAAACAACCACGAAACATGTTAAGACTAAAGCTTTGGCTGATGGCGAAGTCAAGCGTTGTATTTCTGCTTTATTATGTTGCGGACACCTTTGGTCGCCTAAGGTAAAAATATGTAATTTTGATGTTTTCTAGTAAAGGATTAGTATCTTTGGGGTCGCATTTGTAAGTTTACCAAAACATAGCCGCCCTGCTGGTTAGTGTAAAATGACAGTGAAATAATTTGTTGAAAAAAAGGCGAAAACGTTTATTCGGTTCTACTCACATTTTTTATGCATTCTTGACGCCTGAGATTCAAATACGGCTCTAATCTTCTATGAAAAAGGTGCTCATAAAACTAAAACAAATACAGAGCAAGAAGACATTTAGAATAACGATAATAAGATACATGGCTTTCACATCGCCTCATTGCTCCATTTTAGTGGTAATTTATAGTTGTTCTTTATAATATAAAAATTCGGTGGTGAAAAAATATGTATGCTGCAGAAGGTATCCACTCAGCATCAAGGCCACTACTATGGGTACTGATGTTACCTTAATGCAAATCATGTAGAGCGTGCAGCTTGGCAACGTTGCCTGTTTTTAAACGCACTACAACTTTGTTTCCGAAACGTTCATTTGACAAAATCTAGATTCTCGTCTAAGCACACAATAACTTTGAGCTCAGGCGTGAAATCCGCTAAGAACAACACCCTGAAGGGCATCGGGATACAATATACGTTTTTTGCGTAAAGACGGCTACCAGTGGTAAATGGGCGAAACTACTTCTGGGGTTAGAATAACGTTTTTAGGAACAACCTACCAGAGAGCACAATAGAAATATGGCGACCTTGTGAGAACACAAAAGAGTGGATAACAACCACGCACGAACCAGACGGAGGGAACTAGAAACAGAGATTTGTGCAGCAGCAATCGGGACGTGAAAGACAACTCGCGCATGCGTAGAATATGTCTGGTGAAATATTCATTAAGCCGGCAGACGTCGGAGCGTGCTCGCCTTACAAAAAACAAAAACAATAAAAACGAATCGCTTTAAAATGAAAGTTGTATTTTTCGGCCACAATGTGTGAAAAACAAAAGCGATAGCGGTAGCATGGTCGAGCAATGAGAGTGGAATGGTGCCGTTATGTACCTGACTGCGCATGTACGACGTGGTTAATTATCATAGCCGTTGTCGTTGGCGTCGTGAATGCCACTGACGACCGCCACCTGTGCTCGGTGGTCCGTGAAGTAAGTGGGTAAGCGCAATAGAAGTTTCTAAAACCATCCAACATTACGCGTAGCAACTGGATACTGCCAAAGTGGGATTTCGCATAATGCGAGTAATGTTTGAAAACAACGTCTTTCAAACGGACTGCACAAAGCATTCTTCCTTCGTTCCGCCATTCTTGGCGGGACGCCAGGGACTGCCCTCTTAGCTCTCTTTGACGCGGCGACGGCCAACGGAAAGTCCGGACTTCCCTCTCCTCGCGCAAAGAGGGGAGAAACAAGCTTTCCCATTCTTCACGCGCGCGGCGACGACACCCCAGGAGGTCAAAATCTCTGCAAAGTGTCGCCCGTAAAGCTATCGCTTTAAAATGTTTGATATATCGTAACTGCACTAAAGGCGAATGATCACGGAAGCCGTGCTGGGATAGACACCACACGCGGAAGATCAGGGTCATTTTTCAACTCGTCACATTCAAGCAGAAACCGGAGGCCTAATCTCGATACCCTGGTCCCGAACTCCCCCAAGCACGTGGCTTGACGCGGTCCTTCTGATAAAGGGTTCGATGTCCCCCAAAAAAGCGTCTCTCTTGAGCGGAGTGATTGATGGACGGTCGTTGCGGTCTCTATGAAAGAAACTTCCCCTCGCTGAGAAAACCGACGTGGTTTTTACGTTTATTTGTTTTTTGCTCAACGACGCTTTCACTTACGGTCGTGTCTACGGTAGGTGCTTTACTGGTTCCTTTAAATTTTTATCGGTACCAAAACCCATGTTACTACGGAAGAAAAATTATTCTTTCGCCAATTTGACAGTGTGGCTATATTGGGAAGAAGTACAAATATGTCGATTGAACAAGTTTTAAATAAAAGAACTCTATACCATAAACCCGTGTCTTTTTTAATTAATATTTTCTGCTGAATTTGTCTTGGGGTAATATACAGTATTTTCTGTAAACCGAATCAATTTCAAGCATCAAACATACTTGTATTGGTGGCTTGAAAATTTTTCACGAGCAAGAGACGCCACTGCATGCCTAACTTTGGAAATTAATCTTTGTCCAGACGGTCGCAACGTTCTCGAATTCGCAGCTCGTAGACAGCATGTTCGGACATGCTTAGGAAGCAAGTCGACAGGACAAATTCTGCACTCAGTTGACGCGTTTTTATATGCATCACATTTCAGGTTTACGGGCAGAAGGCAAAGAGGGGAGGCCGATACTTAGGTAAACGCACCCCAGTGATTCACGCGCTAGGCTTTAGCCGACTCCCAGGTTTGGTTTCCCGATACCAGTGCCCTCCCCCTCCCCCCACACACACACACGCAACACACACACCTTCTCCGACTGCTCCCCGCCCCGCTCCGTAAATGAGGCAATGTGACGTCACTGAAAATGCACTGATCAGAGTGCCGACATTGGCATGTTGACTTATTTCACAAGTTTTTCCGAGTACGCAGCCCGTAGCTGCGGCTAAGCGTCGAATTTATTCAAATTTGAAAGCCATGAATCAACAACACAATTACTGGCCCACTGCGTAACAACATGAACGTACAGTAATCACGGCAACTCAACTAGCGCCTTCTAACTCGTATAAAAAGAGCTTTTTTTCTTTAATGGCGAACGGCGCTCAAGAGCAAAACGCAAGATGACAGAAAGCACGCAACCCATGTGAGCGGTTTCTGGATCAGCTGTCCGAAATATTGGAACAGTTTGAACATATATGATTAAAAAAAACACATCTAAGCATAATTCCGGTTTATTATAGAGTGCGTGCGAAATAATGAACCATCTGATCCGCAGTCCGATATCTTTGCTCGGCAGTACAAGTAAGGTATGAAGCGAGAGCGCGAGTAAATGAACTAAGCTCCGAATTCATAAATGTAATTTGATCTGAAGTCTAACTTAGACCTACTTAAGTCCGTCTTGAGACGAGGCGAACGCGCTTCATAAATTCACCTTAACTTGAACTGATATTGAACCGAGGTTGCAGCGAACTTAAAGTGCCAAAGTTTCAAGACTGGGTTGGACCTTCCTTAAGCGCGACTTATTTTAACATGGCGGCTTTGCCGATGTGATGACGCATATGGGAGCGCCGCGTCTAGTATTTGTCTTCTGCAATTGCGGCGTTGTCCTTCGGGGACGGGTATTTCTTGCCAGGAGAAGCGAACATTCCTCCGTGATCGAGTGCATCCCACCGGGATGTGCGACAACGAACGGCAACGGTGCGGGAGCTGCTCTGCCATGGCTTGACCGCCTGATTCGAACGGCGACAACAGGCGGCTGCCGCTGATACCCAAGCTACAGTTGCTCGTCGCGCTGTGACTTTTGCCGGTAGTATGTTTCTAGCTGTCGACATTTCCCAACTGACGGCGTGCCGTGCAATCGGAAGAGTGACGCGCCTCACCACAAGGCATCTGTCGCTCTGACGACTCGGACCCCTCCACTTTGACGGCGCTTTCCAAATCATCTGCCTCCCTCGAGCTCACACACGTGCTTATCAAGAACCCAGTGGCGATTATGCAGACATTTATCAGAACTCTAAAGCAGTTTCCTGCATAAACTATCAGGTGGGTTCCCCGTTTACCGAAAATAAACAAGCCTAGCTGCTCCAGAGCTTCTGTCGTGAAAAACCTGAGCAAGTACGTGTGGCGTGCATGCGCATTTACTGATGAGAGCTCCTGACCCTTATATGTAAAGTAAGCTCCCTGTATACATACTAGCAGTTCTTCCCAGCTTTGTTTTGTCTGTGCTGAATTACTTTTTTGTGTGTTGAAAGTATGATATATACCTGCGCCTTGTTGAATATGTTGAATTAACCTTCGACTGGGGTAGAGAAAAACGTCAAAGACGTAAAAGAGACAGAAAAGAGACAGGACGACGTCTCAAATTCAGCGAACTCGTTTATTTAGTCCACCTCTTTATATAGCCTAAATCTCAAGATCATCACCACGAACACAAAAGGACGAAGTCTATACATTTTAAGCGCCACAGTCTCCATCACACAATGTAAGAATGTTGACAAGGTCGACGCGATAAGGCAACATCCATCTTCCTTCTAACTTGAACAAAGGGATCTCCGTCCCCTTCTATTCTAAACGCAGTTCCCACTTCTGATTTAAAAGACGCCATTTACACCTACTCCCCCCCCACCCCCCCCAAAAAAAAAAAAATACCGAAACGGTTTTTAGCTAACACACGTCACAAGAAAACAGAAAAAAAGATCACAGCACAAAACAAGTGCGCTTTTCAGTCATTTTGGACGATCACAATCAGGGAATCCCAGGTCACACTTCATGACACACATAAAAAATTACATTACATTTTTAAAATGCTTTTTGAATTGCTTCCGAACTGTAGCAAAGCCTGACTTATGCAATTTCCTAAAGATTTTATCCGCACAGACTCTCTTACTGCTCTCTTTACATCCGTTTCTTTTTTTTGTGTATGATTTCAGTCTCCGACCAGAGAGCCGTGAAGTTGTTCATAGTCATGGATATCTTTAGCGATTTCTGAGTTTTGTGCATCGTTCTTCAGATTTCTTTTATGTTGAACTAATATGTCATTGATGCAGCGTGACGTTTGTCTACTTATACTTAACGCACACTCCAATGTTATTTCATACACAAAACCATTCTCGCGACATACCGATTTTTCCCAATGAGTGTGCACTCACTACCACCTGATTGAAATGGCGTTAATTTACTTAACCTAAATTCGGTGCTTAAGGCCATGTTCACTCCAAACTGCCGTGCACATGCCTTCGGGTTGTGAGAAATTTCATAAAAAAGTGGGAGTACAGCAAAGCGGTTCCTCAATTTCTGTTCGTTTCTCTCCTGACTTTGATAAACTACTATAATTACCGCTTCTCAAAACTGTCATCAAATCTTACACTTTGCTGATAAAATCTGTATTGTATACAGATTTTATCAGCAAGGTGTCTGCGCATTATCATCTTTTACGATTTGCGTTTTGTAAAACATGCTGTAAAGAAAATTAAAAACTTTAGCTTCTGCTTGAAGTGTGAAATGGGTTTTTAAGAGTATAAGTGTAGCATAATCTGAATCCCAGGCGTGTCTATGAAACACGAGACACAGCTTAGGCGTTTTCAAATCAAACTTGGTCTTGAGGCGGGCTTGGGCAAGTCGAGGTTCGGCTTCAGAGGAAGTCACATCTATGAATTAGGGGAGTGTGACTTTCCATTGACGGTCGTCTGCAGTAGCACGCGATTGTCCGGGGCGTGTGATACTTCGTCTCAGCATACTTATTCCACAGGGGACCGTCGGCGACAAGTCATACTTAGTCCAGCGATATTTAGTCCACAGTCGACCATCGACGTACGCAGCTAGTTCCAGACAAAGCGTAGGTCCCCATGTGGACTCACGACATCACTGGGCGAACCAAAACGTACCAACCCTTAGTGAAAACTGAGACGTTTGAAATATACTACATTCCTAATTTGAGTGTATTTGAAGTACAGTTCATAATTGTAAGTACACAAAAAATATACCCAAAATATACGCTTTTTTTTTACTTTGTACTAAAATATATTTCTGAAAATCTTTTCAAAACATCTTTATTTAAATTACATTTCAACTTCCTTCATGCGTTGTGAAATATGTGAATACTACATTAGTAGGCACAAAATACCTTTCACTTAGATTTCTTAAGATATTTATTTATTTCATGGAAAATATACTCCAACCCTAATAAAATCGCAGCGATCAAAAATATGTGCAGAATACTCTTAAAAGACATAGAAATCGTAAATATAATACTGTTGTACTCTAAGTATCTTTTGTAACTGCATATAACTACTAAAGTTTTGAAAAGCTCGCCTATCAGAAGTTCACTTCAAGCAGATGTGGAGTACACTGAAGTGCCTAAACACAACATTTGATTAGTTTGTCAATTAGTTTGTCAATTGAGTTGTGCAGCATCGCACTAATAAATCAACCCAGTTTATGTTATTGTTTTCTTTTTTCCATCAAGCACACACCTAATGAGTTTCGTGCACACCAATCACAAACGGGGTTCGGGAACTACAACCACAACACTTGCCGATGCTGGAAAGCTTCAGCAAGTGCTGTGAGGCAGATATGTTTAGCGTGGTTACTTTGGCATCAGTTCATTCATTCATTCATTCATTCAATCATTCATTCATTCATTCATTCATTTGTTTATTTTTTTGTGATCATGAACAACTTTCGCCTTTGTAATGATGCACAATTAACATACAGCAAAAGGAAGAAAAATTCTACAAATTGACAAGAGAAAACTTGAACGCTACAAAAGATGGGTTAATATTTATAGATTTGTAAGGAAAACGTGAACGCTGTAAAAGATGGATTAAAATGTCAGTGCAGGAATCATCGAAAGTATTATACAAGGTCTGAATGCGTGTCATGGGGCAGGTTTCGAAGAATTGATTAACATAAAATGGACGAGAAATTCTCAAAAATTATTCTCGGAACATGAATATTTATCGCTGAAGAATCAATGACTCGGTGAAGGCACTTGAAGAAAAATATGAGACCTCTGTCGCGTCGTCTGACACTCAAAGAAGGACATAATGTATCGTTCTAAAAGTCTCCTGTATTCAAAGTAAACCGTGCGACCAACATAGCGGTCGTAAAATTCGGAAAAATTACGTTTCTGGACATTTTCAATTGGCTCCTGGTGCGTACGCCTAACATAATTCTACACAACTGAGGAAGACTCTAGCTTAGACCTAACTAATGAAACGTATAACTGCTTAATTAGCAGTATAACTAACAGTTCACATTCAGTGAACAGTTAGGTCACTGAATGTATATACTCACCATTGTACGTGATGTGAGTAGTGACTTTAATATAATGACGCTAATAACAATATTAAATAGTCATATAGTAAAGAAAAGCAAAATAGACTGTTTTAAACTGAAGAAACTGCCTAGACTCGCTTAGTCCTGAGGGTGCTGCATAGAAGCAATAACATTTCTTCTAGAGGCCATTTTTGTGGATACCGTTTAGCGACTGCGCCCAATTATTATTAGTTCTTCTGCCAATGCTTTTAGTAAGAGATATCGTCCACTAACTTCAAAACGCTGTTTCCCTTTTGACAGACTCCCGAGGCGAAGTTCGAATACTTGGAACTTATTTAGTGCCGAGGTGGTCACCGGCCAAATAATTACCTTCAATATGTATGCTATATATAGGCTCTAGAGAAGTCAACGGGACTGTGATCCAGGTGTTCAGTGAGCATGGTGTTTGTGCTTGTGATCGTTTCTAATGTGTAGTTGTGGGATGTATTTAGTAGTGCCTTGAAATACCACAGGTACACAATTTACGATCAAAATCCTCCCCCCAAAAAAAAAAAAGAAATATGCGTAGCCGGTTTTTAATACTCAAGTGGCATCTTGAGGCGGAAGGAATTATATTTTTGTATATCTAAAATTTATTATACATTTTGTGTACCTGACGCGCGTATTTCGAATGTGGACAAAATATTACAGAATGAATACAAAATGGATATTCACATTCAATATATTTCAACTTCGTTTTCAAGTACAGCCTCTTTTTGCTAAGGAGGAATGGTGTAGCACGCGTATGACGTCAGAACTTCAGACGAAATGCACATAATAATGTAAAAAGCACGATAAAACTCCCCCCCCCCCCGCCGCGATTACTTCAGTTATTCAGGGTACTCTCACAAATCAAGAACGCTAAAAATGTAAGGCCCCTCACGCACCCACCAAAGAAGCAGAACCCATAGAAACTTCTCATTAAAACATGCTCGTGACAGACTGTACTGCCTGAAGCAACTAAACCGACCCAAATCTCTCCGTAACCATGAATAGCAAGTCATAACGCACGCATAATACACTCAGGACACATTCTGTGCTGTCCGGGTTTATTAGAATAATCAATGCAAATTTAATTTCATTATTTATGGTCAATCACGGTTTGGTCCAATCAGCCGTGAAACGACACATGAGCAGGGAACAATCACTATACATAGGAGGGCTAGTTATAACTGGACATATCACGCGCACTTCCACTTTTTTCAATACATTTAGGGGCGGGTGGCACTTTTTTATTAATTATTGTAGAAGAGAAAAGGAACTGAAAATTATCTGTAAATCTAAAGAGTTATTGGGGACATTTAGGAAACCGTTACCGAGTTCCGCGTACCGCACTCCCCGAGCCTTTCAAGCAGGGGTGCACAACATGCGGCCGCGGGCCGCATCGGACTCGCGAGCTCTTCCTGTGCGGCCCGCGGACATGACACTGCGAGATATGCTCAAGACGGCAACCAGTGCGATGATGACAGATATTAAAAACCTGTCTGCCAGTTATTAAAAACCTGCGTAATTCCCAATAAACATTTTTTTTGGCATGTGTCATTTTTGAGTTGTGCAACCGTGCTTTAAAGCATGCTTTTAAGCGCGCGCTCTAGCGGTAAATGCGCGCTTTTCAGGTAGAGACATCTGCGATAGAATAGATTGCAATTTTTCTTTCTAAGTACTCACAAAGTATACGTTATGATAAGAAATGTTCTTCACACCAGAAAGTAGAATCTGGAGGGCCGCAATGAACCGTGCTGGGTCCACTGCTTTTTCTTTTGTATGTGAACGACTTGCCGACTGCTATTCGTTCCACCATCAGTTTGTACGGCGACGACTGTATAGTTTATAGAAAAATAAGGTGCGTTGATGATTGTATCCAACTTCAAAATGACTAAACTACTCTAGAAGAATGGTGTGAAAAGTGGCAGATGCAGATAAACACCTCCAAGACAAAATTCTTAAATTTCATCAATTAGCGAAGCGTCACGGTATTCAACTCCTCTCTCTTAGATGCACCCATTGAGCGCGTGCACACATACAAATACATTGGGGTTCATTTCACATCAAACATATCTTGGGAGGTATATATCAATCACATCACTGCAAAGGCAAACCAAAGTCTTGGTTTTGTAATACCCCTGTTAGACGGCGTTCTAAAAGTCCCTTTCACTAAGCTCCTTTATAAAATCGGCGAACCAGCCCACGCCCTAGGGCACGTGCGCACTCAACATCGCGAGCAGATTGGCCGATTTTATAAAGGAGCTTAGTGAAAGGCACTTTTAGAACGCCGTCTGACAGGGGTATTAAACGAACATCACACATGGCAAATTGAGAAACATAACTCGTAGCTTACACCGCCCTTGGTTCGCCCGCAGCTCGAGTATGCATCTACGATATGAAACCCCCAAAAGGCTTACCTAATACAGAAATTAGAATCAGTACAAAATAGAGCCATGTAACGGCTTGAGCCTGAGCTAGTTGGTTCACGCTGGTTAAAATGCCAGCTGAACGTTCGAAGGACACACACACAGAGACGAAGAAAAAGGCAGACACACCGCTGGACTAGCAACTATTTTAATGAAATAGTCTTTCTCTTTAGTCTACATATTACGCTAAACGGACTCTTTCTTTTTTTATATCTGAGCCTTCGTGTTCCTTTTCTATGTATCTGACCCTTCGTCTTCCTCTTATTTCATGTGCCCGCCAAGTGTGCGGCTCTTCGCTGGTATACCAGTGCTCGCGCTGCACAGCCCAGGAATCCTGGGTTCAATCCCCACCCCTGCCCGTTTCGATCTGGATGAGCATCGTGCCGGCGTGCGGTCGTGTATCACTACTGCGTGGTACTTTAATAGCTTTAATACTTTAATACTTCTTTCATACTTTGCAACCTCACATCTCTATGTTTCCCATTCATCAAATATTTGCTGTGTATGCACCCCCTTATGTTAAACCTGGGCGCTTAAAGTGTATATTAAATTAAATGAAATTAAATCACACGGACGCGCGCTAAAAAGCATGCTTCAAAGGCTTCGGTAGTGCGTTACGTGAAACACGGCAACGGTTTGCTAAATGTCCCTATTTTTTCGTTGCGGTAACTGCAACGAGAACTTCGCAAGTTCTTTTCAGGCAACTGTAACTGTGACAAATTACTTTTTGAAACTACCATTGTTTCATGATCCAATAAAACGAAGACAACAAAACTCAAACAGAGTAGTTCTGTATTTGGCAACTTTCTTTGCGCAGGAGCGGCCTTTATTACAGCTTCCAGAAAAAAGTGTTTTTTGTGAATATCAACCTATTGATGAGGCAAAAGCACACGCACAATAAACGCTCCTTATGTTTATTCTTTGGACACCCTCTACTTTGTCTTTATCCAATAGCCTGAAACGTGCTTTAGAGGCTTTCGCACAGCAGCAAGGGCGGCAGCGTGATTGGGTAATGAGTACATGGCAGCTCCATTAGATCCTGGGAGGGCATATCTGGATCGGCGATGCATTAGAGACGTCCCGCTGATCCCAGACACGAAAGGGACGGGAGATGCTGACAGCGTTCGGACAGACCCCTGGGCTTAACAACGAAACACAGACTCCTAAAATGACCGCAGTTTATGCATTGCTGCGTAATAACTTTGTTTTATCATCGGCGACACGTTCGATAACGAGGGCGCCACGTGTGTGAAGGCACTCTATCGATTCTCCGTGAACGAAGCCGGCGGTGACCAATTCTTTCATCGTTGTTCTTGTGAACACGCAGGGAGGGCTTTCAAAGAAAGGGCTCTCCACAAGCGAATAGCTTTTAGCCTCTCTGCGGTGCGACATGCTCTGGGTAGATAGCCTTCCCGATGTCATATTTATTTGGCTTCTAGATTGTAGTACTTATTCGGCTTAGAAGCACATCTCAGAGGTCAATGACCCTTATCAAGATGCTTGTGGTGGCCGCTAAAATTAATTATGAGATTATTAAAGTACATCTGCCTGAATTACGCTTCTTGAAGACCAGTACGTCGTTTTTTTTTTTGCCTTGCCATATTAAAATAAGATTAAAAAAACTGTTTCTTGATAATGCATGAGTTTATTTTGCGTATTATCTTCCGGCAAGCACACTCCAATGGACACGTTACACATGTTTTGGTCAACTGTTTACTGACTCACGTAAATGCTGTGTGCTTCCGGGGTCCCGGAGGCGAGGCCTTCACGACTCCTAAGCTCCTAGTGTCCTGAAGGGGTCCCCCATCGGAACCTCGGTCATCGGGATACTGGATACGGGATACAGCCGGCGGCGGGCACGACGACCCCCAGAGACTCGGCCAGTAACCGCCCCCTCCCCCAACCCACCTTATTGCCACTGACGTGTTGAGAATTGAAGAACGTGACTAATTCTGGGCACCTCATTGTCGCTCCGCAGCACACGAGATTGCGGCGTCAACCAAGGGGAACATCAAAGAACAAATGACGAAGCGAGACGCACGAAGATAATTGGCCACACTATGCGTTCTTTTTAATTTGTCAGAGACTACAGAAGAAGAAAAATGTCATGCTTCTTTCAACCTTTAACGCCATTGGCTTGGCCCAACACGCAATCTGTGGCGTCGAGTTCGCTCTCAAAGAGTCGCTTCCGTCCGTCAGCCATTTTTTTTGTGACCCCTGGAGCGTGTGTGGGCAGCGCATTAGATCAGGTGACATCACGGTGAAAGAAGACATCGGTGTCCGAACAGGGCTAGACAAGCAGGCAAAACTATTTGTAGCTGCATCATCCCCGCAGGGGCGCTGTCGGTTTGGGGGCCTGTGCACAAGCTCTCGCATGACCTTGTACAAGGTCCTGCGGGGCCTGTGTACAAGGTAACAAGGGGACCTTGTAAACGTAGGCGAGAATAAAGGCGGCTCTGAGAATGGCGCTCATAGGCCTCCTACTTCACCTGGGAATGTTGCAATATCTCGCGGCGTTTGTCAGAAATGTGAACGAACCTTCGGCACATAAGCTGCACTAATAGGCGCCGCCGCAAGACTTTTCTATTTCTTGTTCCACCGTGGCTTAGGTCGCCATAAAGACGCACATATACTACAAGTTATTTATGAGGGAAACCCGCGCATCGTTCTTTATGGTAGAGCATTTAAACAACCAATCACTGTCGCTCACGAAACTAGGCTAGCGAACGACGGAGCTACCGAAAAGAGCCGAATAACGGCGCAAATGTATTTCACAGCAAAAACACTACCTGCGCCCAGTCATTCGCTGCTCTACTTCCATAAATAACAATGAAAAGCCTCCATGTGTCCTGTGGTAAAGCAGACGCATGGGAAGCCCCTATCTATCTGAGGGGTTCAAGCGTATGCTCGATTGCATTAAGTTGAGCTAGCTATTAATCCGCGAGGAAAGGATTAGTTTCCCGAAATAAAAACAAAAGTGTGGAAACGCAATTTGTCGCAGCTGATTGCAACGCCCATTTAGTCCCTTTATTTTTGCGTCGGGCTATTCAGCTTCGCCATCAAATCTCAGGTCCCAACGACTAAGCCAGTAAATCGTGGTAATAAAGAAACGGAACCAGAGCAATTCAATTAGCGCGACGCCTGCATGTAGAACATCAACCTGCGGGAGTCGTTAAGCGGGAACGAGGCCGACCCCCGACCGAATCTCGGGGGATACCGTGCTGCCCCATCGATTGGCCCTGACCCAGTGCTGAGGCCGCGGGTTAAAGCTTGAGGCCTATACGGGGAGCAGAGCTATTTCGAGCCTGGCACGTGACGTCTAGGCCATAAAGCGGGGAACGGGTTTCCTTTCTCTACGTTCATTCACTTGGCGTCTGTGCTGGAGAATGTCTAGGTAGCCTGCGGTGGTGACCTCTCCTCTGTTTTACTTCATCACGGGGAGCAGAGAGCACTTCGAGCAATCGGAGCCAACGGAATACAGTACGCGTGCCACGTAACCTTCGACAGGCGCTGTGCGGCGCCCCGGGGGCATGGCCACGTGACGCGTTCATAGCGCTGGATTGGTTGGGACGGCTTCTACCGTCCCCTGGTGGTAAGCGCACGGTGAAACGGAGTATCGTTGTTTGATCACAACTCGGCTTGCCTAAACTCCGGATATACAAATGTGCAAACATACTTCCTATACGGCCTCGTCACAGCTTTGAGACGGAATTTCTTTATTCACCTACCAAAAAGTTAGCATTTGTTTTCCATACAGGATGTATTTCATTAGCCGAATTTAATGAAAAAAATCATAACGAACAACCGACACGACAAACTGTCACAAAGGAGCGTGATTAAAGATCGTCACGTCAATTTCCCCGCTAAATTGAGCGGGAAATCGACGTAACGTGACCGCGTGACATTTGATTTAAATACGTTATGTCCATTTACCAGCTATATTTAGCGGGAAAAATTAATACCACATGACGTGAACTAGTTCTGTTACCTCAAGTCACGTGGTGTTTATATCTGCGAAGTGGTGGTTCGCGCTCAACACATTGTCTGCTCCCGGGCCTTCGTGAGTATAATCAAGCTTTATATTTTTTATTTATTTTTCTATTTCGTAGCATAGCTTCATGGACCTCAGAAGCATCACAGTAGAAATAACTAAAATTGCGAGATGATTGAGCGTGATTTATACGAGTCATTACTTAATTTTTAAACGCAGAGAGCGCAAAGACATTAGCGCGAAGGAGCATTCACTAAATTGTGACTTTCTTCTTTCTCTGCTGGGTTTCTGTTATTACAGCTTCATGGTTAAGTGAAACAGGATTACAAGAAGAGCCAAACTTGTTACTCAACAAACGTGTTTTTTTTATGAATTTACAGAATACGCATACAAGAACATGCAAGATCCGTGGCGGTCTAGTGTCGTCGCCGACGAAGAAAACAAAGTCGTCGGCAGGAGCCCGACGGCACGAAAGAAGAAACAGAACGCTTTCGCCTAAGCTCGGAGTCGGTCGTCCCATCTCTTTTGTCCTCAGGATCGAGCGCGCAACGAATTGGTGACCAGGATGTGATGATCTACTCCGAGCATCTGCCATCCTTGTTGAAGTGATATTTTGTTCCCGTACCGCGACTGCCGCATCCACCGAACAATCATTCTTGCCTTCTTGCGATATATCTGTGTAAAATCTAAAAAAAAAATGATGTAGTAAAATAAATTAAATTGCTTGTATTGTATGTGTTTCTAACTTAACAATTTTGATTTTAGATTTTGAATCTGCTTCTAACGCACTAGATGAACTTCAGCTCAGCAAGTTTTTGGAATTGGACAAGCCAGTTATTTTTTTCCGTCGTTAAAATCATTATCGAATACTAAAATGATTATTCTCACAATTGTTAGTTTCACGCTGAGAAAACATGGTCAAAATCAGACATAGAATGGTTCAGCTTGGCGGAAGGGGCTCGTCATTGTTCTTATTTCTACTAAGGTATGGCTTAAACAAAAAAGCATGAGCTCAAAATATTACGTGCGATAGATATATCTGTAGTGCATCTATTTTCCATCGGTTTATTGCATTTTTTGGCTGTAAAATGTCTGACGTAAAAAATGAGTAACGGACTTGCCAATGAAATACGTCTTGGGATTACAAGATAACTGAAATGACTCCTAACCAAATAAACCAGGAGAGTAGAAATCCATGGCGCCCGAAACGGATGCTTCACCTACGAAACACAGTACATGAGGGGAAACCATATTTAGGGTGCCCGTTATAATCGGAAAGAAATTCAATTAAACGGAACTTAATAATGTTAATTTAGTTGAATTTAAATAATTCGTAGTTGAGTTTAATTTTTTGAATTATATGTAATCGTAATGTGATTGCCTTTCAGCATCTATGTTTAATAAGAATCAATTGTAATGGGAACTACTTTGCAGTCCCACTACCACTTAGAAAACGACGGAAGAATGCACCATGCGTAACATCGTGTAAAATGGTTACTGCAAGCACGGTGCCAGGAACGCGTGGCAACAAACGACGCAAGAAAAAACCGGTGTGTCACTCTATCGAATGTCGCGATCCTGGCGGTTGGTGGTAGATGTTCTGGCAAAAGGCACGAGCGAACGCCAGTGTCGCTGTCGTCGCGACGTCCCAACTCCTGGCTGCTGAAGTTTCCGCGGGCTGCCAAGCTGAAGAGCGAGACCTGCAGCAGGACAGGCGTCTGCCGTATCCGACACACCGCTGCGGCCACACCGCCAGGATCGCTGCCGGCGACAGCGTGACACTTGCATGACGTCAACAGGCGGAAATCGAGGAACCACTCTTTTGGACGCGGTAATAAACGCACCAGTCGGATGCGCGTTCCAGGCACCCTACTGTCGGGAGCCATTTTGTGGGAATGTTTTAAGGACCGTTCTAGTAATTCCCTTTTTGCTCGTAGCTGTCTTTGTCTGCTGGGCTGCGAAACACACTCCGAGCATGCGCAATATGTTTCCTTTCTGGAATACCAAACGCAGTGCGTACATTTACAGACCAGTCACTCGGAATTCGTTTTGCAAGCGTGGAGTTGTTATGATGCACGCTAGAGGTTCCGCTGGCGCTAGCAGGCCGTTTCGAATTGAAGCAGAATGCAGCCACTCTAAACTTGACTACCGGTAATGCATGTTGACCACCGTAATACGTATAAAACAAATTCGGGTGCATTTCTTATCCGCGTGTGATTATTAAAGGCAGTATTACGATGAATTGTTTTGAAACAGATATCTTGAAATATTTCACAGTCGCGTAGGTGAAAATATTGAACAGTTAGTTTCTTTATTTCAAAATAATGAATTTAAACATCGTTCAAAAAAGTCGGAAGACACCTAAGTACTTCTTATGAGTTGTGAATGCGAAAGCATGAATGTCCGACGATGCGGATGCTAGAGGCGGCGCCATGTTCGTCGGCGTCGAGACGAACAGAAGCCTCCGAGCGTGCGCCAAAGTGTCCGTTTTAACCGGCGCGGGGCCCATAGTGGCATGTGCAGCATTAGGTTGCGGCTGTTAGTTTTATCGGCGCGCTGGCGGCACGGACACGCAGCGTCATCTGGCGGCGGTCGTTGAAAGTGACGCGCGCAGCGGCCAATGGGAGCCTTGTCGCCGCGCGCCAGCCAATGGGGCCTTTGGGATCAAGCCGTTTTCGCGCTTCAAATGAATGACGTCGGCTCGCTCCATGAGACAGTTAATGCTTTCGCATTAAAAATCACTTCATGAGCAAGCATTTACGTACACTGTCCGACACTGTTGGGGCGAACAGGGTATCGGTGCTTTGTTGCAAGGGGATACGTGCTAAATCAATAAAGTTCATCTAAAAAATTAAGAAAGACGTCGAGAACTACGTACTAATACTGTACAAGTACCTACATGGGCATGTAGACTATAAAAAAAGGTGAAAGCCAAGTAATTAGTACGAATTACAACAAACAGTATTTGTTTTGTTACTTTTGCTCACGTATGGGTGCAAAGCCAAGTTTTTCTTGAATTCAAATCTTCATATCTGCAGGCTAGAAAACTTTGAAAAAGGGGAAAAGCCATAAAACTCATAACGCCAAATATATTCAGCGCAAGACAAAAAAAGAAAAAAAACATCTAAAATATGCGTACTTTTATTGTTAACGCGTTTTAACCACTCCATAACTGGGTCATTTTATTGGCATATAAATCCCGTAGACTAATAATATTATCGTCTTCGAGATGTTGCCGCTCCTCGAACAAGACACTTTCTTTTAAACATTTATTCTGGCTCAGATTCGTCGCTTGACTCTCCACACTTTCTGTGTAACATAGAAATGTGCCTGAATTAATGGAAAGTTAAACATCGCACACTGATCTTACAAATACTGTAGCTAAATAATTGCATTTTTAATGTTTATGAATTTATCTACTATTCGCTAAAACCAAAGTAACAATGTTAAGTCCTCTTATTCACCATCGAAGAGACAGAATCCACGCGCGGTTTCCCCTATTAATGCACAGGAGCACCGCAATGGGGTCGCTGTTTGCTTCATTTAAACCGAATCCCATTTTCACTATACTTCGTTTCACATTATGGCGACGAAGAAGCTGAAGCGCGAGCACGAGCTCCGTGTTCAGGCTTGCTCGAGCGTGCGAGCGGGCGCAAAAGCGTTGGTCTCGCGCTAACTTTGGCTTGCTCGCAGATAGTAGCGAGTATAGCGCCAGTGAACCTCGTTACATTACAGTAACTTTTGTTTCAAGGGTGATAAGCGCTGGCAAGGTGTATGAAGCTCAACATGCTGCTCATGCCTTTTGACACAAAATGTCGAACATATGAATATCTGCCGCCGACAAACAACATCACCCTTTTAAATCGCACCTAGTTCGAAAGCTGGCATTGCAGAATAGACTATAAATAAAGTAC
>JAZHYW010041336.1:0-21028 GCA_037355805.1 Ixodes ricinus | reverse complement strand
CTGCTGGCAAAATATCTGGTTAATCCAGGAAGGGTGCTCAAATAGAGAAATAGCCGTCTCAGGCCTGTGCTGAATCTATATCACGCCGATATGCCAAACCTTAAATAACAAACCTATTTGACAGAAAGTTTTTTTGTATTTTTTTAAACTAAGCACTCATGTACGTCATGCAGCCAGCACTAGTCACTATAAACCTATTGTCGGTTGCTACATTCATAATATGGAAAATTATAAAATATAAGTAATAGCGATAACTAAACGGCCACCTTCCGCTAACCCGTCACACCCGTTGTGTCGAGCAAGGTTTCTACGGATACCTGATGCGAGACATCACCCAATTCAGGTGGTTCAGCCATAAACATCCAATCACCGATCACGGCGTGAACACATCCATCAGTCGTTTCCTAAATTTGTCGCTTAAGTGTGATCATCAACACCCTTTTTACTTGGCCAAGGTGCCCGTAACCTGGCAAAGGTTTATTACTCAAAAAGTGCCGTGTAATCGGTTGCATGGCAAAAGATTCCTAGTTGATTGAAATGTATCCTCAGTCTTCCGCTCTTTTGGGCCAGATGCCCTCTGTTGGCTTGAAACATGAAACCCCCCCCCTCCCAATTTAGCTTTTAACGCCGTTTTGGTGTCCGTCTTCGTTCTCTGTGCCCTGCAGGAGAATAAACACGTAGGGCACTGCTTCCCAAATTCTGCTAACTTGTGGATCGTAAACATCGCCTTCGCCTTGATCCCGTCAAGCTCTAACGTCGTTATAATGTTTCTTCCACGTGTCATTACTCACCCGTAAAAGGGAACGGGTTCGCGCAATTTTGCGGAAGAACGTATGGCTTAAGTCCGAGAACGTGCTTGGTTTGAGGTAGGTAAGCGCGTTAATTTTGGGGGACCCATAATGCTTGACAAGACATTTGACATTGGCGTCTTGTCGAACGATTCGGTATGTGCCTCGATAGCGGGAAAGGAACTTTTGAGCGAGGCTAGCTTGTCGTTGCGGTGTCCACAGCAATACTTAATTCTCCAGAGAAGTACGACACGGCCTAATCAGTGTGATTATGGGGGACATATTGGCGTCTTTGTTAGTCCAGCGTTAGGAAGCGTGCCATTTGCTGAGCCTCTTCAGCACGGCACGCGGCCTCAAACGTGTCGTCGGAAACCGTTGACTCATCTTGAAATGGTAGAAGAAAATGAATCAAGAGGGATGGTTCATGGCCGAAAAGAGTTAAAAAAAGAATTACTTCTTTGTCGTGGCGCGAAGACATATAAGCCAAGTAAACGTATGGAAGAACAGTATTTTCAATGCGCTTTTCAGATGATATTCACAGTCATAGTCAAAAGAAATACGGACAAATGCAGCGGCGACGAAACGATACAAAGGTTTTGTCATAGCGGCGGGTGCTGGCTATTTTGAAAACAAGAGACCGATTCATAATTTCTTTTTTATTTTGACAAATATCATCTCCGTAATTCACCGCCAGCGGCGTTTCCTTTATGCTGTGCTCTTGGGTGACCATCTGCAAGAATGATGCTACTCCTTCATAGAAATTCATTGCATCGCGGCGTGTGATAAAGCTACAGGAGCAACGAATTTTAGTTACAGATCCGCTTTGTCACTGCATTTGTGACATTCAAATTTCGTTCAGAAGGGGATTCTTTCTACAATATTAGCGGGAGGAGAAAGAGCAAAAGACAACCGACCGGTGCGGGCCCTGGTGTTCTCTTTCTCGAGGCGCGTGAGTATCCCGCACCCGAGGACATCAGCTTTTATTTATTTTATCTGAGGTTAGGCTCTGCGTGTGCCTGAGCCACTGTAAATGTGCCCCCCCCTCCACCCCCAAATTTGGGAGTAATAAGGGCGGATTTGATGAATCCAAACATCGAACTTTTTTCTCTTTGATGAATTTTGTTTAGCGGTGAGGGTCCTAAGCGTCTAGCTGTTTTCAGAACCTCTTTCACGTATGGTGGTTATGTCGGATCAGCCCGAGTTGGACTGGGACTAAAGTTCTCAGAGATCTATCGCAGAGTCTTAATGTAATCTTCAGGTCTTGTTGAAGTTGCTGTGTTCCCCTCAAGAAAGTCCGATGGTAACCTGAGCGGTGTTCTATAAACGAGCTCGGCGATGGAACGTTCAAAGTCTTCTTTGACAGCTGTGCGGATGCAAAGAAGCAACAAGGGATTCTTGAAGAATCCACTCGTTCTGATTTCCGTGTGATGTGAGTGCCGATTTTAGATGGCGGTGAAAACGTTTCAACAAGACCATTGGATTGCGGATGATAAGCTGTGGTCCTTAGTCTGGTCGCTCTGTAAAGAGCGACGACTCGGTATGGTCGTCCACGGTCTGTGACGATCTTGGAAGGGCATCCGAGTTTCGATACCCACGTCGAGATAAAGTCGGTGGCGACAGCGGAGGCAGTTATGTCAGGTAATGGTGTCGCCTCTGGTCAGTCTCGTGAATCTATCGATGCAGGTGAGGAGATACCGGTATCCGTGCGATGATTGAAGAGGCCCGACCCGGTCCAGATGAACTTTGTCAAACCGGGCATCGGGTTGGATAAAGGTCCTGGTCGGGAACGCGGGTGCAGGGTTCCGATGTACCTTGGCCTGCTGACAGGAGATGCAGGAGCGTGCATAGTCCCAGACAGCTGCCTTGATGCGAGGCCGCATATACCTGCTCGTGATGAGCTTTTGTGCTGCCGGAACACCCCGATGTGACAGGCTTTGAGTGGCGTCCGAGAATTTTCAACGTAGAGGAGCAGGGACAAACGGCAGCGGCTTTCCAGTTTTCATATTGCAGGTGACGATGCTGTTTCCTGGAAAGGTGACGTTCTACAGCTGCAGAGTGGATGACGCTTGCAACGTTTCGAGCTCCTGACCATCAAATAGCAGACGCGAGAGTTCTGCAGGGTCCGGGAGCGGTGATATTAAAACGGCGTCAATGCGGCTGGCTTAGGACGTCAGCAGGCGCGTTGTCCACACTTCTGACGATACTGAGGTCAGTACTAAATTCTGACAAAAAAGGCCAGCTGACGTATTTCTCAGGTGAATGGTGAATCCGGTGTTAGATGCCGGAGCGTATGAAGTGTGCGGATAGCGAGGCTTCCTTCAATAGTGAGAAACTCGGAAGCTCACGACCAAACAGGCTGTAGCGCGTTTCCGCGGGCTTTGAGCTTCTTTGAAAAGAAGGCAAGTGGTTGCCACTGGTCATCGATGCGTTGCCGAAGTAGCAGCTCCGACGGCGGCAGCCGAGGCGTCCGCCATAATCGAAATCGGAGCGTTGTGCATCGGATGCTGCAGATGGGTGGTCCCGGCCAACTTTCGCTTCGCTCCGCAACACGCTTGCTCAGCTGTTTAATACCCAGGAAAAGAAGAAGTAGACTGTCCACCCTTGCCGACGAGAAGGCCAAGTGGTTAAAGCAGCTTGGCACGGTGCGGAATAAAGCGTCTGTAAATGTTGAGGAGAATAATGAACTGGCAGAGCTTGGTGGCTGAGGTTGGCGGAGGGAAGTCTTGAATAGCGCTACCTTTACAGATAGAGGTTGAATGCCTGAGCTATCAAGACGATGACCGAGTGTAAAAGTTCGGGCACTCCAAACTCGCTCTTTCTGGCGTTGATAATGATGCCATGTTTGGCGAGCCGTTGTAAGAGAAGACGGAAGTGTGCAGCGTGCTCTTCTTGGGATGAGCTCGCGACTAGCATGCCATCCACGCATGCGAAGACAAATGATAAACCGCACTTCACAGCATCAAAGAATCAGTTGAAACGATTGCGCGGCATTGCTAAGGCCAAAAGGCATGCGTAGGAATTCAAATATGACGAAAGGCGCAGTGGCAGCTGTTTTGGGGATATTGTCTTCAGCTACCGGAATTCGATGTATAGGTATCGGGTGAGGTCAATCTTCGAGAAGGTAGAGCTTCGAAGATTGATGGTGAAATCCTGGATGCTGGGAAGTGGGTACCGGTCTGGAACGGTGTTTTTGTTCAGGACGCGGTAATCATCGCATGGTCGCCAATCCCCGTTCTTCTTGAAGACCTTGTGGAACGAAGATGCACTAACTGCTGGAAGATGGTCGTATTATCCCGAGCTCGAGAATATGGTCGAACTCCGCCAGAGCAATTTGGAGCTTCTCTTGGGATAGACGACGTGGGCGGAAGAAAACTTGTTAGCTTGTTGTTGGTATATGTGATGTGTGACATTATGTTCAACAGGCTTGGTCCAGTCGGGAGGTCGCGTAAGTGAGGGAAACCGAAAGAGCGGTGCTTGGAAAGGGCCTTGCATTTAAGTGCCTGTGGTGCCAGACACCAGAGTTTACGTCGTGGCGACTCCTTTCGTGTATAGATGCGTCATCAAGTCGAGGGGGCGTTTTTTCTTGACGTCGACTAGCAGCGAATGGTGTTCGAGAAAGTCTGCACCAAGGATGGCTTGACCGTCGTCAGCCACCAGGAATATCCCCAGAAAAAACTGGTCGAAGTCCAAGATAAAGCGACAGTGAACGTTCTGCGTACACGGGAATGGACGTGCCGTTCACAGCTTGAAGGAAGCTGATAAGCTTACGTGAACGGTAGGCATATTTCCTGCAACGACGTTGACCTCGGCACCCGTGTCGACAAGCAGCGGTTCCCGGTGGTTCTGTCGGTCACGCGGAAGAGCCAACTTTCTTGTAGAGCTCGGACCACTTGTCGCCTCTAGCGGTCGGCCGGCCGGTTTTCCGGCCATGCGCAGGGGCACTGGCAGCGGCGCGCATAAGGACCGAAACGGCGGTGTAGTAGCAGAGACCTGATGAGTGATCTCTACCCGAGCTGTCACTGCCAGGTCGGCCGCGATGTAGAGCGCCATCGACGGCTGGAAGAACACACAGAGTCTCGGCGTCTTGTTGCACCTAGGACACCTTGCTCGAGACGTTGGCGGAGCTGGTCAACGTAGTCTGTGGGACACGTTTGGGGTCGGACGATCCTGTGCCATGTTAGGGAAATCACCTGACGACCGAGTGGTCGTGGAGGCAATGGTAGGGGAGGACGTGGCCCAGACCTCCACGACTGCGTCAGCCAAACCGGCGAGTTCCGCAAGGTTGTAAGGCGTGGCTGCTGCAAGCACCATCTGGACGTTCGTCGCAGTCGCTGGAGGAACAGTGCTCGGAGTAGAACGTCGTCAATGGCGTCAGCACGCTCTTCGAGAAGCTGTGTCATTCGACGCAGCAACTTTAAGGGACGTCGGTTCCCGAGTTCCTCCGCGGAGAACAGTTGCTGCCAGTATGAACTTTCAGGGGCTTCGGTTCCCTGCAGCAAGACCGCCTTCAGGTGGTCGTAGGTAATGGTTGGAGACGGGTTGGAGAGCACGTTGCACATGTTGTAGGCTGCAGTTAAGAGAGAGAGCCGAGTCGACGTGATGAAATTTCCGCTCCCTGGCGTGTGATGCCTGCCAGGTGAGAACTGTGACTACGCCTGAAGAAACCAAACTCGCGGTTTCCCAACCGAGCCGCAACAGCCGCGGCTGTATAGCTGGAGTCAAGGCTGGTGGTTGCATGCTTGGAAAACCACGTTCGGGTCAGAACTTGTGGGGACAGTGAGCAAAATACAATTGGCTGGTTAGAGTTCCTGGTGTTCTGTGTCTCGAAACGCCTGAGCACAACGCACCCGAGAACGTCATCTTTTATTTTTCTTGTATCTGGATGTTGAGGTGCTGCGTGTGCCTGAGCGACTACAATAGCGTTTGCTCTGCAACAGAACACAAAACCGCAGTGAAGTTGCTCTGCACTTGAAATAAGTATTCTCAATTTTGAGTACTTAATTACGTTTTGACGCCATCACTGACGGCGTTTTAATTATGAGGAGTAGTAATTCAAGGAAGCTCCGATCCCCAAAACAGCGAGTTTCTTGCCACATATAGTTAAGAGCGAAGATAATGCAACGGCGGGAAACACCGACAATAGAGCTGTTTTCTGTTTTGTGTATTGCGTATAGGAGCAAACACAAGTGCTGTGCGTTAGCATTAGCGTTGCGTTCTCCACGCTGCGCGAGGGGGAATCGGTGGCTGAGTGGGCTAGTGGACACCAGATCGGGCTCGTGGAGCGAAAGTTCGCAGCTGCAGAACACACGATCCTGGGCTCAATCCCCAACCCTGCCCGTTTCTATCAGGATGAGCATCGTACCGGCGTAAGGTCGTGTATCACTACTGCGTGATGCACGTTAAAGACCCCAGGCTAGCGGTTGTACTGCACTGGCTACATTTCTCATATACAGCTGTGGAGACTCAGTTGCCCGTTGACGCAGACCAAATTCTAGGCTGTATAAACATCCACACACCCCATTTTTTTTCCACGCTGCGTATATTGTTTTCATGATGTGTCAATTTAAGGCCGCAGTTTTGGCTTCCCGCACGCGCAGTGTGGAACATGCAAAGCTCACGCAAGTGCACAGTGTTTGCGTTAGCTCGTGAATGCAATACTGAAACTCACTAATAATCTCGCCGAAGAAGTCCAGCCGTCTACCACCAGAAGGTTCTGCAGGCTCAGAAAGGCACGCTCCGTTGTTCCGTGTTTCTTTTTACATTGACTACACAGAGACATTATATCGGAGATTGTACTGTTCAGCCGTTCTACCATTCCGTTGGCCTTTGCGTGGTATGCCATTGTCCGCCTATGAATTATGGCCCAGAGGCGTAAGCGTTCAAAACGACTCTTAGTATAAAATGTCGGCCACGGTCAGAGAGGAGTTCTCATGTTGCTCCACGCTTTAAAATGACTTTATATAATAAGAAGTTGGCAACGTAGACAGCTGTCCAACTCAGGAGTGGCCGCTGCAATTGGAAACCAACTAGCCCAAATCGAAGCATTGTCAGGAGTGGTCTTGTAAGCGCATATCGAGCGGTAGTATAAACAGCTCTGAGCTTGGGGTCCCGTCACATGTCGAAGTGGCTGTGCTGTTCGGGAGCCGGATAGAGTTGGATGTCACCTGACGCTTTTTGACCTCTTCAAATTGCCGGCATGTGCTGGGACGTTGAGGATCGTACAGCCTTTAAAAAAGAGCTGTACATGTTTCGTCGGTGAGGTCTCTCGGCACGTGCCCAATTCGCTCAGATTGGGCCATGGAGGCGTCTGCTTTGTGCCACAGAACCAAGCGGTCTTTTATGTGCAGTCATCGTCAAAATAAGTACGAACAGCGAACTTGGTGCTTTCCTGAGCATGAAGTACTTTCTAGCGGAGGTTGCTGGCACTTCTTCGGTGAGATTATTATCAATGTGTCCCGCCGTGGCATTATCATCACACTTATGGCGGATTCAGGTGGTCGATCGCCGCCGAGGCCGAGCCGGTGGCACCGGCAACCAGAAACGCGCCCCCGGCACACCCCGTGACCCTCAGCACCCGAATAGAAACACTGGACGGTGGCAGTTTACTTCGCCACTTTCCCGCAAGACACCGCTCGAGAGGCTGTCGCCGCCGTCACCCAATGTCCTTCCTTTTCCTTGTGGTTGGATAGACTCGAGTTCTGGCTGCTGAAGTGACTTCAAATCAGTTTCGTTCTTTCGCTGATTTTTTTTTTCACTGTCCGTCTTTTTTTTATTATAATGTGACGACACCGGATACAGTCTGGCAGTATGGTGCCCGCTCGCACGGCCGCTCAGGACTCGGGCGGAAAAAGCGCCGCAAGGTTGTCGGGGCTTGCCGAGGAACCACCACCCGAATGGGGCGCGCCGGCCGGAAGCCGACCACGCGAACACTATTACCGAATTTCCGGCAAAATATGTTCCCGACGATTGACCAACCAAATTCGCAATACACGTGGCGCGATACTCACCGTTTTGATGGTAGGCGCACCCTTTAATTGCTGTTCTTCTTAATCAAATTGGCGGTCCGTGATCGGGTGGAAATGATATTATGCAAAATTTAGCATTGTTATCTGCAGTGCAGAGTGATCTCACTGCGTATTTTTTCGGCCAATAAAGGTCGCCTGTGTATTGAAACGTAATGTTTGCATTAATAAAACATAAGCCACAGTGCCAGACTGCCAGTGGAGCATTGGATAACGATGCTCCTTATAAACGGAACTGAAAAGGCTTCAATGAAATGATTAAGCGGAATCTATCAATAAAATACGCAGCTCCTGCGGCTGCACTATAAGTCGCCACCGTGTCATGAATTTTTCTGAAGGAGCAGAATCATTCTTGAAGCGAATGATTCAACGAGCAGAGCGTAAAGCCAGCGCCGTTGGTGGCGAATCACAATAATAAAATGCTTCTCTATTAATAAAAAAAGTATGAACTTGTTTTTAGTTTAAACACTTCCTACATCCGCCGCTGCGTGGCAACCTAGGTATCATTCAGTCGCCGCTCCTTTGCTTCTATTTTTACCATGACCGTACGCCATCCATGGACTCGGTCAAGGTCTGGACGCGCGAACCTAGTTTGCGTTTTGCTGACAACCAGCGGCCTATGGGATCGACGAAGAGGTTCGGAAGTAGGTTTTTGCACATGTTTAACGATTCCATCTTCTCTATCGCGAGTCCAAAACTAGGCCCGCGTTTTATCTTTGGGGTTGAAGACAATGTTGACGAGCATAATGGTGGGGGTCATCTGTTGTAAAGGCTGGCTCGCTTGTGTAAGGGTACCCATTCCTCCAAGTCTTGACCCCTTTGTCAGTAAATTATCAGGGTTCCGGGGGTAGGACGTGAAGGCGGCAGTGAGGTTTGTGGTGGAGCGTCTTCAGATATACCGATGGTCGAGAAAGGCGGCGGTTTCAAAGTTCGAGTTCTATATGCGTAGAGATACGAGATTATTACGCACCTCTACCATTAGTTACCGTGATCATGCTCTAATTTAATTTCACCGAAGTATGGGAGTTGGAAATGGGCCGTTTCTTCAGAGTTTCCAGAAGCTCTGGGCGTCATTTTATTCACTTTGATCCAGCTCACCTTAAACGTTTTTCGCTTCTTTCTTACTTGTTCATTCACAAATATCGCTTCGCGACTCCCCCTCTCTCCCCCTCTCCCCTCTCTTCCCCTCCACGGCTTTTCACGATGCCACAAGCTTTAGGAGTTCGGCGCATAAACAATAATACACAATGTCCCCCAATTCAAGACAGGTTTTCCTAAAAATAAAAATTTTGGAGGATTTGTCCTTGCAGCAACTTGTACTCCAGAGATTTATTACAGCAAGTTTCCAAGAAAATGGCGCTTTTTCTAGGATTTACCATTGCTGTACCTTGTAGTCGGGGCTTTAAATTCTGCATTTCGTCAACAACCGAGAACTCACGTCGATAATAAATAGTTTCCGAAGAAGACGCGGTTTCTCAAATTTGAAATGATAAACAAACGCATTAAAAAAGCCAAAACATGCCCAATTCAAAGAATGTTTTTCTACAGTGGCGAATTTTTCTAAATTTTTCATTGAAGTAGTGTGTAGTCAGGGCCTTAAATTTTACATTTCGCCACCACTTGAGAACTTGGTCGACATAAATACATTTTCTGGACTAGACGCGGTTAACCGAATTTCAAATGACGAAGGAATAAATAAAACGGCCAAACCACGCCCAATTCAACATAGGATTTCCTAAAACAGCTGATATTTTTTTTTTCATGGCAGCAGCTTGTAGTTGAGGGCCTTAAATTTCACATTTGTCGCCAGTTGAAACATTGATCGATACCCACACAACACGAGTACATCCAAGGGACATCTTTGGGAAATCCCATTCTGATATTGTCACGAATGAAGGCGAAGAGACGATAAATAATAAAATTAAATAAACGCTTAATGGTGCGACCTTGTTCCCGAAATAAACGAACAACCAAGAGAGGTAAATGAAGATAAGTACGGAGCGTCACGGTCGTCGGGGTCGGCGGAAACGCAAAGTCGAGCTCTGGCGAAAGAGTGTGTCGTCGTCGGGAGAGTCTGAATGAGACGGCAAGACCGCGTTTGGCTTTTTATCTACTACACCTGATTTCTCGAACATTTGACCTAGAAAGGTCGGGAGTGAGGTAGGGTGAAACTGACTAGGCAAGGTAATTTTGGCCTCCTTAACTTTTACACTCAGGGTTAGAATAAACACGAATCCTCCGGATGTACGGAGGAGCGTTCTTTCTCGGTCATGCACGCGGCAATATTGTATTTTCTGAGTGTTTTGTGCCAATACCAATATAAGTCAAATATTATGGGGATATCTTCAAGATATACAAATGGCAGCGTTGAGACTATCACGGTTACCAAAGTGACAAATCATCCCAGATGACTGCAGGAGATTCGGAGGAAATTCCAGGATATTCAACGAATGTTTCTCAGGTTCTTTTATAGGAGATATTGGAAACATTTTTGAATAAATGCTGTGCCATTGAGGGCCACTTCTGAACAGAAAAAAGCAACGATGAAAGAACATTGCATTGGACATCCCATAATATTTAGCTTCATAATTACAAGAATATTCCCATTCAACATTGAAATGTAATTATTTCCAATTGTGTTTATCTCGTCCTTTACAAAAAGCTTAGAGTCGGGTAAATTAACTATAGTTAACCCACTCCAGCCTGCTTGCTTCCTTTTTTGCACGATAGCCATAAAAAAATTATTCTTGCGTGGACGTTAAATGAAACGTAAAAAACAATATCTGAACCTTTAAAAATAAGCATTTTGTGTTTTTTTAAAGATATGCTTTATTTCAAATTAAATTTACAGATGTGTCAGCCGTTTGTCCATTCATAAACCACTGAGGTGTTATAGAGTAACTAGACCTGTCGTGTCGAAAAGAAAATATCTCGAAATACTTAAACCATATAGCTTACTTTTGCAGCGGGTTTCTTGGAAATAATTTTGGTGCTTCGGCACTCGGGTGGCACAGGTGTAGCACAAACCTTTATTCAGAAAGAGAAGAAATCACTTTTATTGGGATATCACAATACATATCACATCTAAATTAACACTAAAACACAAGAAGGCAAATGAAATGCCTAATACAAACATTATATGCGTACAAGGATAAAACAAATGTATGCATGTTTACCCGTCTTCACTTGTGCTAATACAATACACTTCATATAATAAAAATAGCTAATACTGTAAAATGATAATTTACAAACGAGAAATCTCAAAGATCATGATTGATCATGAAAATATTTATTGGAAAATACTCACTGAATTATCTTATTGGAACCGTTGCCATTAAGAAGTTAGGTGCAAACCATATTTGAGAGAAGTCATAGAAATTGCTTGGGAGCTCGGGAACTTTCAACATCTTGAGAACCCGAGAAACAGGAATAAATCCATGGAACGGAGAGTTCTGTGTGTGCCGTTCCTTTTTATTCTTCTGTCTCTGGTTTTCAAGATGAATATTTGATAAGTTTGAAGTTGTCTGGGGCACCTCTTCCTGAGAATATTTAGATGTCGCCAAACCACCTGACTTGACAATAAAAATGTTTTTAAAAAGAAAAGAAAAATCAACCTTTCTTTTTTACATATCTGCCATAAAAGTTTCTCGCAAAAAAAGAAAATATAAACAAAACATTTTAAAAAATATATTCAGTACAAAGGCAGGCTGTCTGTAATATATTCTACTTGTCATAAAGAAGAGGAAAAGCTTGAAACCTGCGTCGAAGTTGGTTGATTTCTTTTTCCACTCAGTCCATCGTTGTGTTGCGGTATAATTTTAACTTCCTTTGCCGGTAACGTATCTCCAGTAGAGTTGGACAACCGAAACCCCTACCAACGGACATCCGTTCTTTTTAAATAGTGGATTTCAAGAAACAAAAACAGACAGGTCGTTCTCAGCCTAATTATAACTAAATTCTCACCACTATTCAGCCACCATACATATCAATTCAGAATCAAGAATGGGTAGACTGCGAAACCATTGTCAGGACGAGGCAATCGAAAGCATTTGAACGCAACATGTTGAAGGGGCCATGAGCATAGTGACGAGGGCAAAGAACGAAATTAATATTTAGAAGCGACGACCGGCACTTCTTCGTATTATTAATTCTTAATAATTATATGGGCGGAACCAACTCGGGTGCTAAATTTTGTCGTTGAACATTAAACGGCGTGAGTAAATCCATAATAAAAACCCGGGATTGGAAACAAATAAAAGAAGCAATAACAAGCACGCTCGCCCGCCTTTAAGGTATGAGTAAATAACAAGAAAAGGGCAGATGGCATAGCCATACTAACTATGGCACGCAGGTACAAGTGAAACCTCTTGTGCATTGTACGCAAGAGCTCGTGCATTTGCTATATTGTGTTCACGCTTGAGCTGAGACGGCTGCCAAAGCTAACAGTTCGAGCTAGACCGCGCTCCACGCTTTAACCATGTTTTGAGGCGTTCCCTTCTCGCACAAGAGCTCGCTTTTCGGAAGAACATTTAAAAGTTGCGATTTCGTGCTCTGACTCCTGTACCTTTTACTGCAGTCTCAACTTAAGGGCTGACGGAGTATAGCGGCAGTTGGTGCCGTCACTTTCAGGGCAGATTGAACGTGCGTCCTCAGGGTCTGCAATTGGCAGCGTACGACCCCCACCGCTCGCCCGCTCAAGGCGTGCCGTAACTGCCGTTTAAAAGAAACTAAACATTGAACTTCACCTACCACGTTTACGGTAGCGCGCACAAGGCGAACGATCACTTAAGCGTGAAACAGATGTGAACAAAAAGCGCGTCGCTTCACGACGCTTACCTGCGTAAGCACAACAACCGTTGCTGTGATTGATGGTTTCTATAGTTACGCGAAGCGGCGGTGCGATGCGCCGCGGTTTTTTTCTAACCATGTGTTTCACCGCTTTATTGTAGTCTTCGCTTATTCGAAGCACGCTCAGTGAAACCGGCGCGCTTCTAACAAGGAGCCAATTCTGCCTGCGTCGTAGGCGCCTCGAAATATATATGGTGTCATGGCGCTTGCGAAAGCAGCCGTTCGTACATTGTCGTTATTTTCGTAAGCAGAAGCATCCTGATTTCTACAAAGAATAAGTTATAAACTATACACAAGCATAAAATTATAAGTTTATTTCTAATTAAGCTAAATTATTTAACTTGTCTATTAGAATTTTTGAATAGAAAGCAAATTGAGAATTTATATTCTCACGTGCAAACTCCCGGGGATATGTTAAGAGTACATAAACACGACTGTGCTGACCGGGATGACCTATGAACATACTAGGGATTCCCATTTCCTGCGAAGTATATTGAGAGATTTTGGGGATATACTGGTTATATTTTAGAGTTTTAGGGACCGGTTTTGCATCTCTGATCGGTACTATGAGTGCCTAGAACGTGTCTCCGACTGGTGTGTTTACCACGCCCAAAAACGTGGTCCATCGATTTCCGCCTGGTGACATCATAAAAGTGTCATGCTGTCGCCGGTTGCGATCCTGGTGGTGTTCTAGCAGCGGTGGTCGATGTAGCAGACGCCTGTTTTAGTGCTGGTCGCTCTCTGGTGTGCCAGTCCACGGAAGCTTCAGCAGTTAGAAGTTGGGACGCCATGACGACAGCGACACTAGCGTTCGCTCGTGCTTCTCGCAAGCATTTCTACGACCAACCGCCAGGATCGCGGCATCCGACAGCATGACACTCCGGCTTTTATGACGTCATTTGTTTGCCACTCCGGGACCACTTTTGATGTATGGGTGGGATAGGACGCTAAACTTACCAGTAGGAGACGCGCTCCAGGCCGATAGGGGTACGCATACGATCGATACGATCGCAAAAAATGTGTGCAAAAACACGTCCTCGATTCGATCACAAATATGCAGTTTCGCTCGCTGAAACATGACGAAAAGGCTGGAAATATGACCGAAATAAACCCTCATTGTGTACTCGAGGAACGATGCGTAAATCTTTGGCCGAGTAGGACCCTATTAAATGAAGATCAATGGAAAACAAAAAGGTCATAGGCGTACATCGGCGGAAGATGCTCATATAATATCCGAAACAAAGGAAATTGCGCTGCGTATTGGCCGCGTGGTGTGGGTCGTCGCCTTATGGAGGAAATGTACGTGTAGGTTTAGGTTCCAGTCCTCCTAGGGGTTGTTATTTTTTAACCCCGGCGAGGCCGTGCTCCAAGTTACGGAGCACTTACAACGACGGTCCGTAACACCGTCGCTCGACAGAGACCCTCTCAAAGATCCAGAACCAAGGCTCTTGAACATCTGCCGAAGTAACCTATATGTCAATAAGTCTTCGTCTCTCTCTTTTTCTGACAATGAGAGAAGATGCTGCTGCGAAGACATAAACCTCCGGGCCAATGACAGGGGCTGTCGGACCTCATTTTCATCGATGCCGACAGCCACCTTCAATCACATCAGGGTGCCGCCGGTGACACAAAATCATCGCGTAATCGCGGCTATATAAGGGGAACCTGCGGGCAAACTCGACAGAGAGAGAATGGGACTCAATCATTGAACACTTCCATCAAATCATGTTTCATTGAAACAGCATCTTATAGCGCAAACCCGGTCTACAACATGTGCGTCTCCCAGCCCCTAAATGGCAACAGAAACAAACTTTTAGGGCTAATTTTATTGCCTGAGAATATTCCACGTCGCGTCAGCACCTGAGAAACATGAGTGTTTCGTTTGTAAACGCAAGAAAAGTAATTCTATAAAGAATGAAACGATTACCCACTTGCGCCTGGTAGTTGGGGGGCCAAAGCTTTGTTGGGGGATCGTGACGCGTTTCTCTTCCAGTAGTGGCGCCACCCTCAGCAGTACACCGCACTTATATAGGTACCCTAGCCGTGAACGCAATGGCGTAATCGCGCTGCTTCGTGCGGCCCGGGATTGTTTTGGTTCCGCCGAGTTGTTTCTTTGTTCATTCATCATGTTTGCGTGCAGGATGCCGCGCTTTTGCGAGGCAGAGGGCCGCGACAACAGCATGCTTGACTGCGAGGCGCTGAACCACGGGTTTCCGAACGATGAGATATTCAGAAGCGTGTGGATTCGCCTCGCGCGTCCGTTGTCTCTCGGGTGCCTGTGAAACCCGATCGCCTGTACGGTGACCATTTTCGCGATGGGGACTATGAAAGGCGACCCACTGTCTGCAGGAGGCTGGGTCTCCCTACCAAGGATATTCAGTTGCTACCAGGGGTTGTGTTGACTATTCTTTTCCAAGAAAAGAAAAGCAGAAGAGCTCAGCTAACCCCACGAAAAGCGAAAAGAAATGGTAAGGGAGCACGCTTTTGATAAAACACAAAATAGCGCATACCTCCAAGCTGCCAATCATTATTCCATGCAGGGCATTTCTTGGCCACTCCGACCCTGTTAGGATTATGTCTGGCGGACGGTCGGTCTGTCGGATGGTTCGTACGGTTAAAGCCATAATCGCCTGCCCGTCAATATGTGCAAGAGTGAATACTCGTCCTCGCTGACATCTTCCGAGTCTTCTTGGTAGTCGAAATTCTCGTCCTCTCAGTTCAGTTTTTTTGTTCATTTCTCTCCAAAAAAGAGGAGGAAGGAGGTAGAAAAAAAGCTGCCATTTCATCTTGACGAGGCCTCTACCTCCTTTTACAGTACAGCGCAAAGCAGGACATCTGCAAATGCACATGCAGAACCAAACAAATTCATAATAAACACTTGTACCAGATTATAACACAATTGAGAAAAGAATACTAGTTACATCAAAAACGACTTTTTTTCACATTTTGTTGCTCATTCTTAAACGATATCACTCTCCACCAGGGGTTCTTTATTATTTCTCTTGAAAGTCTCAAAGGACCACTGCAGGATTTAACTTGATAATCCAATTGTTGCTTGCCGTAATTGGTTCTTACTTTAGATCTCTTCCAGATATTTTTTCTCACTGAATGTTCTGAGCTAACATTCTCCGGGATTAGAAATAGGTTCTCTTTTTGAATCAGCTGAACTAATTTAAAGTAATATATTTTCTTGGCCTTTATCATAGTGTATTTTTCAAACAGTGGGTCCGTACGCAAGTTTCGCAAGTTACCCTCAAAATTGTCGAGCATGCGAAGTATTCGTTTTTAAAGGACTACTGTTTTGTTAGTGTTCGTCATAGTTGTGGTACACCGTAGTAATGTACCGTATGATTTTTTTAGTAACATAAATAATAATTTAATTCCCTTTTTAACCATGCAGGTTGTAGTTAATGAATTCTGTACATACATCCTATTGATTTAAATAGTTCAGGACAAGGTTTCTGTATATGCGTCGACCCGTTGAAGTCTTCATAAACCATATGCCTACAATTTTTTTGACCTGCTCTGAAGGTATTTTATAAAAATTAATAAGTATAGACGTTTTGTCTTGCTTGTTAATTGGACAAAATATAATGTATTTAGTTTTTTGCATTAAGTTGTAATTTTTTATGCTTAAGCCAGTAAGTTAGCTTCTCCAAATATTTGTTGGCCAATATTTGTAGTATATCTTTAGACCGCGCTTTAAAGAACGCGTTCGTGTCATCTGCGTACTTGATCAGTCCTGGGGAACCCTGCATGCTTGTCATATCATTTACGTAGATAATAAGTAACAGAGGGCCTAGAATGGATCCCTGCGGCAGTCAGTGTCGTACTTCTAACTTATCAGAGGCTAACTGATCTAAATCCACATATTGATATCGAATATTTAAATGAATTTTAATTTATTTTAATGCTACGCCACATATCCTATAATACTGAAGCTTAATCAGAAATATATTGTGCAGTATTGTGTCGTAAACCTTCGAGAAGTCTAAAAACAAACCGAATATATAAAATTTATCTTCAATATTCCTGATAATTTTGTCTTTTATGTGAAGTAGCGCTTGTTCTGTAGAGTTTTGTTTTTAAAATCCATATCGTGCCTCATATATTATATTTTACTTACAGAAAAATGCCTCTCATCTAGTATAAATTACATTTCCAAATATTTTGGAAAACAATTGACAAAATGGAGATTGGCCGATAGTTGTACAAACTATTTTTCCCGCCTTTATTTATTGGGTTAATTCTATCAGTCTTTAACGCGTTCGGAAATATTCCTCTTTGTAACATTATATTTGTTATGAATGAAAGAATGTGACTAAGTGATTTTGAGACACATTTCACTGTGTGTCACAGTCACTTCGTCACATGACGGACCTACAAGGGAAGAAATGAATACGTCCCAATGATTGCCGTGCAGCTGTGCAGTCCTCCGCCACTCCGAAGCGCGAGATTGTAAAACTTAAAAGCCACCGCTAAGCGGCGCTCATAATCACGCCAGCCTTTGGCTGTGCTGAGGAGCCTGACGTTACGATTGCGACGGAGTTCCCATGACGCATCGCTTGGCTCAATGGCCGATTTCGAAGCGCTCGATAGAATCGGAGACTTGAAGCCAAAAATATAGCCCTCCGCTCCAAACACGAACGTGCGATTGTCATGCAGGGATATTTCACCCATTTGGAAAGGTTTGCATACATTTAGATTTTCGTTTCTGTACCGAGTTGTTTCTGCGTTTATTCATCACGTTTGTGTGCAGGATGCCGCACTATTGCGTGGCAGAGGGTTGCAAAACCAGCGTGCTGAACTGCGAGACGCCGACCCACCGGTGTCCGAACGATGAGAAGCAAAAAATAGAATATGAGATAACTATACTGCTACACTTCTTTTCAGGTTAATTCGAGACGCAGCCGATGCTGCGAGCTGATCGGTCCAATAAAACAGCGTCCAAAGCGCAAGTCACGAGGCCGTTTCTGTTTACAATTGTTTCAGCAAAGATAGGAAATGTACAGAAACAAGACGAACACCATGACAGTGCGATTTTAACACGGTCTGATTGGTCCTAGTAGGTTGTAGCCTCGGCTGCCTCTGGACGTAAGGTGAAACGAAGTATAGAAACCATTTTTGGTTCAATCCTGGAACCGTCCCATTCAAAAAAGGGCGCCGTGGTTAACGGGCTGGTGATGTCATCTGCCCACCGTTCGGCGTCCCCTTGCACGTACTCACAGACTTGGGTCTCTAGGCGTCTCAAGCTTCAGCTTCCTTCCGCTTTTCGAGCATGTGATCCATGACGATTACATCTACGGCATCGCTCGTTTCGTCGAAGTCCTCGACACTAATGAACTTGCAGTGATCGCCGTCGTCCGTGGCAAGCTCGCAGCTGCATGCGAGGTAGAAGGTCAAAGGGCCAGGGGCGAGAGCGAGAATAACCCTCGGTTTACCGAGTTGCGTGAGCTATTCTCATCGCACCGAGGCGAGGCGGGCTTGGGCGATCATGGGGACAGATTGAATGACCGAGCGTTCATGATCACGTTGTTTTTGGGCACCATGGTGTTACCAACTTGGGCAGCGTTGCCTGGTCAGAAAATAGAAAGGATCGAAATTCGTAAATTGAATATTCCAATTACTAGAGACTTAAAAATCGCGAAGCCTGGTGTATATACTAAGTAGAGTACGATCATTTCATTTCAAGAATAATATACCCGTTTCATTTTCGCGTCCTACCTCCTTTAACAAAGACTGTATTTTTTTTTTGCTTTTGTGTTGTTTTTTTTAGTTCAAAGCTCAAGCGCGTAGTTTAAACACGAATTAATAGACGCGAAGATTATATTTATTTTTTTGTATTTCCTTAATACTTGTAGTAGCATCTCGGTGAGACTTAACGGCTCTGATCTAACTTATGACCACATACGATCGGTTATGATCAAAATGTCATTATTGCAAAGGTGCAAGCGAATTGGGCAAGTGTAGTCACAATCAGTCGCAGCACCCGGAACCGATGGTCACTACGCTCAGTGCGGTGTGGTCGGGAGATGGAGCAGTAATCCAGCTGATATACTCCGCTTTTCATCTTACTTAGAACACGCTTTCCTGTAACGTTTTCAGCGTTTTAGCTGGGAGGGAGCTAGACACAGGACAGTGACGAAAACTGTGTTGGAAACTGCTCTCATGTAAGCGTTACTGAAATCCCTAAGGATAAACAGAAACTAACTATAAAACCTTTAGAAGGTGAGTTGGAGTATAAATTATGCACTTGTAGAAAAAAGAAAAGAAAGCAATAAAAAGGTACGGTTCTAGTATGAGCCGAACCTAAAACGGCGCGTTGCAGCCTTCAGCTAGCAATAAACCAGACCCCTCGGCCACTATTTTTTTTTTTTTTATTGCCACTCCTGCGTCGCGCACTATGCAGGCGTTATTTCCGGTTGTTCACAATATATGTAAGCATCTTTCGCCGATATAGGTCTAGGATCTTTTTCTTCCTGTAGCTCTTTCCTTTTTACGATTCTTCTCGTCCAAAACATTACTCGTCGACGGTTCATTTCGGTCATATTGCTAGCCTCTTCGTCTTGTTTCGGCGAGCGAAATTGCAATTTTGTGTTCGAATCGAGGACGCGTTTTCACACGTCGTGTGACGATCGTATCGACCGTATCCCTACCGATCAGAGATGCAAAACGGTTCCTTAAAAGTGTGTTTTGTGTGTTGTCTGGGAATTAGAAGTCGCCTGACGAGACGCGGTTTCCGAAATTTGTAATGGTGAGCGTAGGTCGGAAAACGCCCGAAACACGCCCAATTCAAGAGAGGTTTTTTAGTATGTCCTATTTATAGAATTTGCCGATGACGCAGCCTGCCGTCGAGGGTATTACATTTATTTTGTCACCAGTTAAGATCTTGGGCGATATTGAGTTCTCAGGCGCGACGCGGTTTTCCAAATTTGAAATGATGAACGAATGCATAAAAACGGCCGCACAATACCGATTGAAAACATGATTTCTTACAATTACTTCTTTTTCGAGTTTCAACTTCATTAGTTTATAGTCAAGGACCTCACAGTTTACATTTCGTCACCAGTTGTTACCTCCATCGATATTGAGAAGTTCGCGGACAAGACGCGGTTACTCAAATTAGAAATGATGAAGGAATGCATGAAAACGGCCTAAACACGCCTAATTCAAGAGAGTTGTTTTAAATGGCTAATTTTTTTTATTGCAGCAGGTTGTGGTTGAGGCCTTTTAATACTTATTCAGTGGTTTCTGGTGACTACAAGGAAGTTTCTGATTTTACCCATAAAACTAAAATTTTATAATAAAAAACAATATATTAAAAATACATTTAATTAATTGACACATTTTGATGATTTGTCTTCTCTTTTGTGTCCCCTCGACCGTATAACGTACCTGCATAGACCACATCACTTCATGCTTCACAGCACTATAAAAGCACATCTGGGAAGCCCTGAAAAAAAATGTAATTGCGGACCCGTTAATTGACCAGTTTTTCCCATTACTAATTTATTGCATGACAAAAGCTTCCCTGGCTTTTTACTAAATAAAATGAAGTCGTAATGATAATGCAACATTCGCGGCAGCTCAGCTTGCCGGCATTGCGTCCATTTAATTCTACACCGACTACAGTAATGTCCCTTTGATATGGACGACTCCGTTCCCCAAAACAAAAATTTTTCAAAAGAACGAATAAGGGTCAAAACACACACATCAAAAAGCGTGAAAGGGAGTTTCTCCTTCCCCTCTTCTCCAAAACAAGCAGTTGGAGAAGAAGAGAATGAGGAACTCTCCTCATATCGGAACCCCTTTCGAGTGTCCCAGACGTCACTTTGTCACCCGTAGTCTACACCGTTTGCCACAATGAGGCTTGAAGACTAGCGTCATCGTTTCAATCAGTGTTGCTGAGTTGCCACACCGGAATTGGAATGATTACAGTGACCATTCCACGTTTTCGCGTTCCCGGATTGTAATGGGAATGGAATGGCGGAAGTGCCTGGTAGAATGGAATGGGAATGGAATTGGATGCATTCTGCCCGGAATGGAGTGGAAATGAAATGGGCTCGGTTCTTATGCGAGCTTTGTCGATCATCCTCTAGGGCCTACAGGCTCATGGCGCAATTCGCTAGCGCATGGTAAGTATCTCTTAGAGCAGCATCATTCCCCTAGAGGTGACTGACGCCTTTATAGTCTCACTAGCTTATCCGTCTTCAAGGATGAGAATGGCGCGCCCTCAGGGAAGCAACCAAAACTGAACAGTTGTAGACAGACAATTTGTCGTTCCTGGCGCCGCGAGACGCGGTAAAGCGGATGTTTTATTCATGCGCGATTAACATGTACCTCTTATCCAGGGCGGCTAAGAGCTACGTG